>CM008342.1:7163700-7183226 GCA_002525835.2 Ipomoea batatas | reverse complement strand
TTGCATTAGGCTTGGGAGAACCATTTGAAGGCTTTAAAACAACCTTTGGCAATTGAACTTTAGCCTGAACACCATTTTCAGTGGGCATGGCTGGATTATGCTTGTTATTAGCCAATAGCGCTGAAGTCCCAACCGAAGGTGTTGGTTTCTTAGGTGCTGGCCGAGCAGGCAAACATGGCCCGAGGCCAGCAATTGGAGCTGCACCCACTGCAGAGGCACCAAGGGCAGCTGGTGATGGCCGGCTCTGAAGATCCTGTTGGGCCTCCTGGCGAGGGCCAAGTGCCATCCTCATTCGCCCAGCAATATCCAGAGCATCCTGGTGATTCGGGTCAGCATTCAACAGCATTTGCACATCTTGCATAGCCATCTCATATTTCCCAATGGCCTCGTAAGCACGGGCCCTGCGAAGAAGGGCCCGGACAAACTGAGGCTGAACCTGGAGCGCCATTGTACATTCAGAAATCACAGTATCATAGTCTATGGGCTTCATTTGCATCAAACAAGCAGCCCTGTTGCTATGAAACACAGCTCGGTCCGGGTGCATTTTCGGGGTAAGCTTGAGGGCATTCTCATATTGCTGAAGAGCACCCACAAAATCCTTGCCCTGAAACCTCCTATTCCCTTCTTCTTTGAGCTCATGAGCTCTTTTCAAGAAAAGTGAAGAATCCAATTCAACACTGCCATTAACAACCGGTGTTTGGTTATTCCCTCCAGACCCCTGGTTCTGGTTAACACCCCCCTTCTTCTTCTTACCACCTGATTTCCCCATATAGTCACCTCCCCTCCCCTCAAAACAATCCAAGACTCTAACTTTACTTTATGTAAGCAAAGAAATTCAGTCTACCCTTCTATTGAAGTAGGTTTTACTGCATAAATAAAAACAAAAAATTAAAATTTTGTTGTCCAGGAATTCTGGGGGAAACTGCAGTGAGAGAAATAGGTACTTACAGGTATCAAGATGCAAATTTGTGATTGAATCTTGGAGAAGTGGATGCTGAATATAGAGGAGACGAGGATTGAACGGAGAAGGCACCCGAAGAATTGCACTGAGAGTGTGCGCTCTGCAAAGCTGGGGTTTTTGGTGCTTGAAACCCTAGATACCACCACACTTCTTGCTAACTCAGTACAAGCTAAAAATGAATATCTATATTGGACCCCACTTTTAGGCGGTAGGGCCTTGATCAAAATTAATTTGCTTTAATCACCGTAAAGAAAAGATTATATTATGGAGTATATCTTAAGAAAATTATATGTTACACGGGTCTCAATTATTTTTATTTGTTCATTATTACGTGGATTGAGTAATTTTTGCTTTTTACTTTTTTTTTTTAAATCAATTTTTGCTTTTTACTTAAAAAACACGAATGTTCATATTTTTGAATTTTTTATAGAGTTGTCAAAACAAATCTAAAGCGGTAAAATGGGATGACGGACTAACCTGTTTAGCTCGTCAATCCACCCAACACGGATTGATTGTAAAAAAACATGAGATGGCCCGACATATTTTAAATAAGTTCAAGACGAGTCAACCTGTATGGACCGAGCTGTCCTGTTTTGACAAGTATAATTTTTTATGTCAATATTATTTTTTGTATTATTATTATTAAAAATGAGTTATTAGAATTATATAAATATGTTTTCAAAAAATAAAAGAATTATATAAATATTAAAAAAAATTAGTGAGTAAATTACAAATATGACATTTGTAGTGAAGGTGACCCATGCACGTCCTACCGGGGGTAATGTTGTAATTGCATATACAAGTTACAATTAGGGCTGACATCCTTCGCTCACTCTGCCTCTATAAATACATTGCTACGCCATCACCATTCACCAACGTCTACACTTTTAATTCATTCATTCTGAGATGCAGTTCTCTGTTCACCGGCGGTGAATCTGTGTATGTGTATATATGTATTATATTATGAAAATTTAAGGAATTGATGAAAGCCTCCCGATCGCAATGAGAGACAATTATGGAAGTTTGTCTTCTCGTTGAATTGTATTATAAGGGAGGCGAAAACGATGATGGCGAGATATCGTTTCGGTCGTCACTTCTCTCCATTGACGATTCGATTGTTGCTCGTCCACATTCTTTTCACTTTTGTTTTCTTCATTTTCTTCGATTTTCCGTCGTTTGATTCTGGAAATATATTGGCATTTCTTCACCATTGGTGAAGCAGATGAGGATGATAGTGATCCGTACTAGTGATTAACGATTTAACGTACACGATTAATATCTACCGAAATAACTGTCTGTTTGGTTCGGAGTAGAAATAAAATTGAAATTTATGGAAAATAAATGAGTTAATTTTATTTTTGGTTTTAAATTTATAGGTGATAAGTTAACTTTTAGTCTTTTTTATTAAATTGGTTCTAGTAAATTGTGGTAAACATAGTTTTTGTTATTTGTCAATAAAAGAGTTTAAATAATGTCCTTAAATATAAGGATATTTTGATTTTTTTTAAAATACAAAGGTTATATTTTTATTTTTATTTGAAAAAAACATAATTGAAGACTTAAACGTTTCTGTATTTTACAAAATTTATATGATTTTGCGCCTTTCTTCGATGGAGCATAAAAATTGATTATGTTAAATAATATTATAACTAAAGTGAGATATGGAAAAAGAAGATTAAAAGTGGATTATATATTACCCATAAAGACCAAAAATTGAATTCATTAGAAAAGAAATTAATTATATGTTTGATCAGTGAAAAAGAAATAGTGAGAAATATTTTTATTTTTGAAAGGAAACAGACTTAATTAATTTTAAGAAATTAAATAAAGTGATCATAGTGAACAGACACTGATTCAATGTATTGTTTTAGAGGCCGGCAATGATTTGAAACGCAACCTTCATTGGAAAAGTCTGGTAGGAATGGTAGGTCATGGTTGATGAACTTGCAAACCATTTGACAGTTGGAATGGTTTGAACGTAGCACAATATTATGCCTAACTTCATTAAGTACAAAAGATTGATATATTAATACAATAATATTAATAATAATAAGAAAATACTATTTGAAGTTCTCGAATTTACTCTCAATTTTTTTTTGAGATAAAGAGAATATATTAACAAATTAAGATTTGAATACCAGGACTCATAAATAGAAGATGGGGTATATGAGAAATTCAATCCTTGCTAAGAGGTCGAGAAGTTGCTTCCCTAATTAACAAGTGGGCTGTATGATTCATTGTTCGCTTAACAAACGACACAATGGTGTGTGAAAAACAGTTTAACAATACTCTAATGTACTCTAAAACAAGGCCAAAGTGTGACTCATCTGTTTTTGCTAGACCTTACAATCATGAGAGCATCAGTTTCAATTTAAATTTTTCCATGATATTTAGTCTTCATTGAAAGTGAGACTCAAATTTACTCTGCACTGAATGAAGTTGTCAAATCATGGAGTAAAAATGGAGTAGAGGTTTCAATCCGACATTGAATATCTGTTTCAGGAATAAGTCCAACTATATTGGATCTATAATCTATAATGTGTATACATTCGTGGTTGTATTTTTCTATTCACACTTGAATCTCTTATGGTATGCAGTTTGCCCTATCCCCGGATTACTTGAGAATCAGAAACAGATTTCTTTAAGCAGTCAACAATGCCTTCACAATCAGCTTGCGAGAGATCACACTCCGAAATGTCTTCAGACGATTCATCATCCAAATACGAGTGAGGAGAGCGAATGCTGCCGTGAGTTTGACAGGCTTTCATGGTCTTGCAATGCTCAGCTTCGTCGTCTCGGATGTTGACAAACACATCGTACAAGTTATCTACACAGAAATCACACTTCAATCAGCTCATTTGAATCATCTTCGCCAATATAATTAATGCCACAAGTGGTTATATTTACCTATTTTTGGTCTTCGAGTATTGGGCAACCTCGATGTTTGGAATTCATCTGATGCAATTATAGAGCTTTTTGGTTAGTAGAGAACGAGGATGATGTGGTAAGAAGAGTAAGAAAGGTGTTGTTGTGATCCTCACCGAACAAATACAAATCGCCTTCGGTGTAGTATTTTACAGCAACCTTTGGTGCAGGAAGTTTCATCAACTCGTCTGCAAGTGAAAGTTTCGTAATGCCAGACAAACAAATTAGCGGTTTCAAGTACAGGGAAGATCCAATTTTGGCCATTGCGGCTCAATTATAGTCATTAGATGTACATATATAAACAAATACCTGCTTGAGCTTTGATAAATTTGTCATATGTTTCAAATGCATGGTTCTCCACGCATTCTGAGAAATGATCTGTGGTTGAAGGAGTCAAATTAGTTAAATATGCTCATGCCATGATTTCAATATCTATAAAATCACCCATGAATTTTTTTCCTCGAACAAGCCAGAAAACAACACAAAGATAAGAAAATATGGAGAACAAGGTATGTATACTTACATGCCATTCTTGGGCTCAGGGCATACATAAAAACTGTCATGAGATAGTAGAAAATTGCAATATGTTGAGCAAGAAACCGGTCAAACCACCAAGCATTCCCGCCTAATTCCTGCAATAGAATCACCACTATCATTTAGCCAGGTGAATCGAGAACCCAATGCATGCTGTTCTCAAGCTTCCTGCATCTCCAAATGCAGCAGAAGTAAATGAGAACTGTCCGTGAATATACATTCTATCATTAAGTAGTTTGTCTGGTGCGAGATGAAAAACATCTCATTTGCGGGTTTTGAGTAGTGGTGACTTTTGAAAGTTGAAATAGCATTGAAGTACTAGCATTACTTCCATTATGAGCAGATGGTGCATCTCATTCCAGCTTTCAGCAAAGTGCACTTTCAAATAATCTGCTCTTCTCCACCAACCAAAACTCTCGTACATGTGCAGAACAGACATAAATGCTGCCACAAATAGATAAAGCAACCAAAATTATTATAAATTGAGAACTAGTGTATAGAAAAGGGGCCATGTTTATTAAAAGATTCAAACTAAGATACTAAAATCAATCTTAACTACTCTGAGATATCTAGCAGATGCAAGAGTAATAAGGTGATTGAAATGGTTAGTAATTACCAAAATAAGGAACTCTTGCAATAGTTTCGAGAACGAAAAACCTTGCATAGTTTCTGTCATGGTACAAAGTGTCGAGCATTTTTATCACTGTATCCTGAAAGACTCAAAGCAATTTCATTAAGACATTACAGATTCATTTTCAAACAAGAACAGACAATAGCTTTCCCAAGGGAAGCACAATTAATTTTGTCATTCATTCCAGTCCTCCACTGACCTATTTCATCATTGAACCACATAAACAGAACCATAAAGAGTATCATGTAAATATGTGACAAACAAGCATAGACAGATGAAATTATCAGTTTTTGGAAATGGCACTGATATTCACATATCAATGATGAAGTTCCATACTATAGACAGCATACATAGATGAACACAACAGGGAAAACATAAGAACAGATTCAAGGATTGCAATTCGTACCGTAAGAAAGATATTTACAGACTGCTCCAACTTTATGACCCATTTCTCAAGACCATTAGAGGATGTATTGTCTGGTGGCTCACCATTGCTTCCTCCTCCACTGCCAGGAGAACTCTTTGGTGGGGATGATTCCTCTATGACCACTTGATCTTCAGTTTCTTGTATCACTGTTGCTTTGACTCTATACAATTCCCTGCATCATTTTGCAAGTGAAGCACAACACAAATATTAAATAAATAAGCTAACTTTGTTATATTTTGAAAAACTAGCTCAAAGGGGCAACTCCAGCCAAGTTGGTCAGGCGAATCACTTGGTAACCACAAGCTTACACATTCGACTCCTAGTTGGAGTGGCATATTGGCCTTCCTAGTTTGAGCCGGTGAGCTATAGGCAACGTAGGCTGATTTACCTCCCAATGGTCCTTTGTTGGTTAGGGTCAATACAAGGTTTACCCAGTGCACATCCTCCTCAAGTACTATAGTTCTAACCAAGTTTCAGACTGAACCACGCTACAGTGATAAGCTCATATGACCTAATGATGTCAATTCTAAAAATTGATCTTACTGTTACATGTTGGCTCCAAACACCTAAATGCAAGAGCTTTTTTAGTTAATTCAATCTCGTTATTCCTCAAAGTGCCTGATCAATGGCAAAGAACCAGATAAACAGATTCACATATATAACACAAGCTGATGCTATAATTTAATGGCTACTACACAATCAAAAAATGAAAACCTCACAAATAATGAATTCATTTATACTTTTCCTTTTTAATTTCCACCATCACCACCTAAAAAAAAATTGCAGTATAGCTTGATAAACCCTAGAAATACGCACATAAAAGTCATTCCCTTGAGCTAAAAACAAAAAGCAAAACAAAAAATCAAGCAAAAGAAAGCATTACCTTGAGAGGAATCGCGGGAAAGGCTGAAAGGAAATGGGGGAGCTAAACCGGAAAGGGCTCTTAGAAGTGAACAAAGCAGATGAATTTCCGATCCCCTTTGGTGTGAAAGATGCATGCGAAGATGCTGAGACTCCAAACATCATAGAAACCGCCGCCATATTTTGTTTCCTCACTTCTCAGTTTTTCTACGGAGAGGTCGAAGGAGTTGACGAGAGGAAAATAGGAATCTGGCAATCCAGGGAATATTCAAACCGTGGGTGGGTGGGTAGTGGATCAGTGGACGGAGCTGCGGGAAAGAGGACGGTGGTGTGGGTGTTATAGTCAAAGAAGAAAGGGGTCAATTTCGAAAATTTTGAAGACTTGTGTCCTTGATTTGCAAAACGGGAAATGGATAACACTTTACCGGTTCGCTGAATTGTCGTCTTTCCAATTTCCAAGACCCCGTTTTTGTGCACCTGTTTACGGTATATTCTTCTAATCTTCCGGCGGCTGAATTGGGCCTTTATTGGGCTTTCTCAATGGGCTGTGAAAAAAGCCCGAAATTGGAAATATTTTGGGCAGACTTTTGTTATACTCTTGGTGTTGTTGTCTTTCCCTTTTTAAGTCCTTTTGCCAGCCAACAATACTGTGGTTGGTAATGTTAGCATAGGCCACATTGGTCTCATAAAAAATGATAAATTATAAGAAAAAGAAATAGTAATTGTTCTCCATTTTTCAAATTAGAGAAATGAAAAATAAACAAATTCTTCCATTTTTGGTAATCTAATCATATCTATAGTATCTGCTCAACATGATTATATTAACCGTGAAACTCGAACATGTGACCTTCCGTTGATAACCGTGATGTCATCAGACCACAAGATACTTGATTGTCAAATCTACACTTATGAGCTAGTTTTTGTGAAGTATTTAAGATTTCGGTTCCTAACAATTTAGTTAGCATTTGTGATATAATTAAGGTTATGATTTGTATCAATGTAGTCAACTTTTGTGACGTAGTTAGGGTCTCGACTCGATTTGTATCCGTGTGCGGGGAGGAATGTGAATATTAGCTAAAGAGATGATAAAAGGCATTGACACATGACAACTTCTTATTGAAAGTAAAAGCTTTAAGGTGAAAGTGTACGTGAAACCCTCAACCAAAATAACACCCGACCAGCCGCCAACACCCTAAAGCTTTCTCAACCCTCACGTCCTCGGACGTGTGACGTGTATGCTCCTAATACATTTTAATTTCAACGGTAATCACCTTAAACCACAGCCACTAATTTGTTCTTTCTTTTTTGGGAATTTTAATGTTTCCTTGTTGGAAGGAACTTCCAGAATGGATGGATTTGAGTTTAATTTCCGGCTGTCCAAGGTTGCCTGTTCCTCAGGCATTAGGGTCACGTGATGCAAACCAGCGACCTTTACACATACTCAAAAGGCTAAACGCCATTTTATAATGTTACACTGACTTATAAGTTATAATACAATTTAATGATTGTTTTTCTCAAATACAATACGAAGTATAAGACAAGAGTCGTCATGAATATTATGTAATGTATTAATGAAGACATCACTTTCCTTGAGTTTGCTGGTTGTGTAACTTGTATTACTCTATTGCTTTATCAAATCCTTATAAGTCACCCAAATTTGATACAATAACACCAATAGGGTAAACCTAATAAATATTCAATTCTCACTTCTTATCTATATCCAATTTAGGTGAGGTGGATCAAGGACGTCAAATATTGTAAAAAATATATATTATTATTCTAGACATAATATAGTACGGAGTAACAATCATTTTATATCTCCTTTGCACTTTAAAAAAATATTAAAACTATGTGTATACAAAATAGAAATGCTTACAAGACACAAATTAAAGTTATTCAGGATTGAATTAGTCCTAAATTGAGTTGGTACCTAAATTTTTTTTCTCGAGAGACCTAATAGAGAAACCCTTTAGTTCTTAGCGTTGAAATATAGCACCACTAGCTCGGTGGTTGAAATATTAGGGTTCATGTCTTGTCATATATATGTGACCAAAATTTCAACTACGGAAAAAGCACCATCGACACTAATGTGCTTTTTACATATTGAGTATAACCTAGTACCCGATACAATGAAGACATTGTTTGGAATTTTCAAAGCTTAATTAATTATTTCATGCATAATTTGATTAATTTCAATACAATTTACAAGTGTGCTCACTACAATAACTAACCACTACCCAATACAATAATTAACCTTATACAGAGATATTGCATATTAGACTTGGTTGTGGAATGTTAAGTACAAAGTTAGTTGTGACAACTCTAACGGAATTGATTGCGCACTTAATTTGATATCACAAAATTTATATTTCAATCGAATAATTAACTTGGTTGATGGAATAAATTAATTCAGATGGTCTGGAATAACTAATCCAATAATTAAAGGATAAATAGTAAAGACAAGATATTGAGTAGGAAAGACAAAGGCCTTGTTTGGTAAATAATCTGCCTATCAGTCAATTTTAACTTATTTGATCACTATTAGTTGTTTGGTTAATAAGCTTTTTGTAACTCCAAAATACTAAAATTTAAAAGGCTACTCAAAGCAGCCTTTTCAATTAGCTTTTTGAGAAAAGAAATTATACCAAATAGCTATCAGCTAACAACTAATCTATCAAACAACTTTATACAATCAGCTAATGTTATCAACAAATCATATCTTCTAACCCAAACATCCAACTAATCAGCTAACAACCATTTACTAAACAGGGCCAAAGTTTTGGGTTAAATGATTCATGAGAGTCCAAGATATGTAATGTCCAGGCTTGACCACATCTCTCGGGCAAGGCTAAGCTCCAGCTCGATCCCGAGCGCCAAGAGCCGAGCCCGAAGCCGGCCCTTGGCGCTACAGTTGGTCTCAGTGCCTTTGGTATGGCTCAGCAGCCTTGAGGTCTTGGAATTAGCTCAAGTCGATTTGCTCTCCTCTCAGGGTTGGTTCACCGACTTCACCCCAATTTCACTTTTAATATATCAATCATTAATAACCACAAGATTCTAAATTAGGCTCCCTCGATAAATATTGTGGGTTTTCCATAAACCAAAGCACAAAGTTGGTTGCCCAATGTCGTAGGAAGCAGCAAACGTAACTATTCAACGCCCCTAAAGAGTCAGGCGAGGCGGCACGGGGACTTTACATTTTACACGGGTCACAATCACAATAGTCGGTTTCCTTTCCGGATTTAAAATGATCGAGTTTCCACCATTAATCCATTTTAATGCCAACTTGATGATCAACAAAACAATAAAACCCAGAAAACCTGATTGAACCAATCAACCAAGGGAAGCCATGGACGACGACGAAGAAACAGAGATCCTTCTCAGACTGAGCAAAGCAGCATTAATCTCGTCATCATTTCACGAAATATCGAACGCACGTGAAGTTAAGAGGTTAATGTCGGCGCTGGCATGGCTGTTTCTTGATCAATCGAATCTATGGCGGGCTGGTCTTTCTTGGTCACTGTTCTTCATCCTCACAATCGGGGTCCCCCTTGTTTCTTACTTAGTTTTCTCTTGCGACGCCTGTGATTCCAAACACCAGAGGCCATTTGACGCTATTGTGCAGCTTTCGCTCTCTGTCTTTGCCACAATCTCCTTCATCAGCCTCTCTTGTTTTGCCAGGAGATATGGTGTCAGGAAATTCCTGTTTCTTGATAGGTTGTGTGAAGAAAATGACAAGGTTCAACAAGGCTACACCCTGCAGATTCATGTAAGTCTAATTTTTTATTTTTTTTGAGACAATAAGGAGGTAAAACAGTCTAGATTGTCTAGAGTTACGTTGATCAGCTATCACTTAGATCGTCCAAAGCTGATTGGGCAACTACTTAGATTATCCAGAGTTTATCATAAACCACCTAAATTGTCCAAAGCTAATTGAAAACGCTCACTTGGATTTAACTCAGTAATTCAATAGACAGTATTTGAAGAAGAACTTAGATGGTCAAATTTGATCAGCTCAAACCTAAAATGTCATGATTGGGAATTGAATTTGCAAACTTGTGGTTACTAAATCGTCTAGCTATGATATTACAAAGTCATATGTTTATTTCTAATTTTAATGCAGAGCTCGTTAAAGATCCTGGCATCTTTTGTTCTGCCAACGTTCTTAGCAGATTGTGCGTACAAGATATGGTGGTTTGGCACCGGAGGAGCGCAGATTCCTTACTTCTATAACATGTTCTTGAGCAACGTTGTCGTCTGCATACTTCTGTTGTGTTCTTGGCTCTATCGAATTGCAATATCGTTTTTGGTGTGTGTTCTGTTCAGGCTAATCTGCCATCTTCAGATACTGAGGCTGGATGGATTCGCCCAGGTTTTCGAGAAAGAGTCCGAGGTTTCTGCGATCTTGATAGAACATCTTCGGATCAGAAGAAACCTCCGTGTCATTAGCCATCGCTTCAGGCTGTTCATTTTATCCACTCTGATCGTGGTTACAGCAAGCCAGTTCGTCTCCCTCCTCGTCACAACCGAGTCCAACTCCCACGCCAACATCTTTGCCGCTGCTGAGCTCGCTGTAAGATCTAAGCTCTGATACCAAATTAAATTATGTGTGTTTGTAACGAGAAATTCTGAAATTCCAAGGGATTAATCAGCCTAAATTCACTTGTGACATTAGTCAACAATTTCCTAATCAGAATTTGGCGACCTCTGCTCAACAATTCCATAGTCATATATTAAATTTTGCTATTTAAGCATCTGTTCTACAATTTCCTAACTAGTTGATGCTGAATTTAACGCTTCACCAGTCTCTGTCCAACACATTTAAATGATTGTGTTTTATTTTAATTAAAAGTTTTTTGGTTATGGTGCAGTTGTGCTCCATGACTATGGTCACGGGGCTCTTCATATGCCTAAGAAGTGCAGCAAAAATCACGCACAAAGCGCAATCGGTTGCCTCCCTGGCTGCCAAGTGGCACGCCTGCGCAACGTTGAGCTCCTTTGATGATCAGTTCGGCGACGAGACTCCGGTGGACCGGACCGGGACGCCGCCGCAGGCGATACATCCCGTCGACGCCGATTGGGAAAATGACGATGACGAAGAAGGAGACGGAGACGACGAACTGGACAACACAAACATGGTGCCTGTTCACGCACGCACTATATCCTACCACAAACGCCAAGCTCTCGGTCAGTACGGTCTTCTTAATTATCTTCCAACGTTGTACAATCCTTAATTAGCGTTTACTGATTAGTGTTAAACTTTGAATTGAATGTTTGGCGCAGTGACATATTTTGAACACAACAAAGCAGGAATCACGGTTTACGGGTTCATGTTAGACAGGACATGGCTTCACACCATTTTTGTGATTCAGTTGTCTCTTACTCTCTGGATATTGAACAAGACTATTGGCATTTCCTGATCGATCTTCAACTCAAAATCCCCACCGCTGAGTACTTCTAGCTTATAAAAGATTACAATCTTTGAGCTGAGTGTTCAAATTAAACCTTTTGAAGTTGTTCTTTTGCATGACACATGTAACTATAACCAATGAAATGTACAAATTTTTAATAGCATCGACAAGTTAATATATAAAATATTTCTCACTTTTTTGTCTTGCAACAATGGCGTTTCTTATAGGATTAGAAAGTACTATTCAATCTCTTGTCCAATAGTTATATAGTAGTTTCTTTTATTTATCCCTTATATGAGACTTCAAGTTTAATATAATTACTTACAATACCTTGTAATCTGGTCACATAAGTGTGAACGAAATTAAATAACACATATATAATTCAATGGGTTGATAACTTAGCTTGATATTAATGTAATTAACAAGCTCAGTAATAGACTTAGATTAGTTTGACCATAGTGGAAAAAAGTTCGGAAAGGGGATCAGAATAAGCACCACTTTGCATTGGTGAAAACATTGACAATTTCTTGCTGAGAGCGACTTCCATTCTTGGTGGTTTATGCTTGTAAGCTCCAAGAATGTTAAAGAGACCAATATTGATCGATTATTGGAGTTTGAGGAATTAATTATCCTTTTAGCATGTCTTTCATGTTCGTAGGGATCTCCGAAGGAATCATTAACGGATGGCCCCACGCGCAATCCCAGAGTTCTATGAAAGAATTATTCTCATTCCATCCATATTTTCAATTATATATATCAAAAGCTCAAACAATAATCAACAAGAAGATCAAACAAGGCAAATTCTTCCTGATAATCCATGGCAGTAAGCGCAACTAACTAACCCCTCTTTTACTGTTTTCACCAAATTCTATACTTATATTCATCAAAAACTATATAATTTCAAGTAACGCTAAACATCAATATAATTTTCTAATTTCGTGTCTTTTAACGTTAATTAAGGCATCTCACGTTCCGAAATTCGGCAACTGGGACGGCGACAATGTGCCCTACACCGCCTGCTTCGACCACGCCCGTAGAGACAAAGCCGCCGGCGGAGGGAAGATGATAAACCCGAATGATCCGGAGGAGAACCCTGACGCCTTTGGCTTCATGTCGGCGGAGAAACAGGCACACGATGACTATCATAGAAGTGCTCCGTCGGAGGAAAGCTTTGGTGATAGCAAAAGCGGTTCCGGCCATTCTGCAAAAGGCCACCGGCGCAAGAGATCAGAGGTGAAGAAGAAGAAGAAGAATGGCAGTAGCAATAGCTTCATCTCAGCCGCGAGTCCTAAAACGCCGAGAAATGGAAGGAGTAATCCTTACGATGATCTGGTAAGCATATTTTTAGCTGCTTAATTAGCTTGCTGGATGCATGCATGCCCATGAATTTAACCAAGAAAATTGGTATTTGAACCGATCTTATATACTCCCTCCGTCCCTAATTGTGTGTCTCATTTACTTTTTGCACGGGTTTTAATGCAACATAACAAATGATACTAACTTTCTAATTTTGCCCTTCAAAAGTAGGTGTAATTTGTACAAAGTACAATTGTACTTGTCTCATTAATGGTCTAAAAAGTTGAAAAGTCAAAAGGGTAAATTGAGAAATGTAGAATGATAGTTATGTTCAATTTTAGAAAGATGACATTATTTTGGGACAAACTAAAAAGGAAAGTAAGACAAGTAAAATGGGACGGAGGGAGTATATGAGTTTTTTTTTTTTTATTTTTTTTTTTTTTTTTTTTTTTTTTTTTTTTTTTTTTTTTTTTTTTTTTTTTTTTTTTTTTTGTAGTTTGATGATGTTTATATTATTGCTGCACAATTATGAAACTTCTTATTATAAGAAAAATACTATGCTATTCCCATTTTTACATCATAAGTAAAATTTAGAGGGTAAGATTTAAGAGTACATGTACTAGAATTCTTATTAAAAATACACAAATTCTGCCTTTATCTCACTTTTCATCTTTTCAAGGAAATCTTATTAAATTTAGTCCAATGACTTGCGAGTGAGTAACAAAGTTTGTAAGCAAAAATTGCACTTTCTAGAAGCGTATGCTGCGCGAATGAAATATTTTTGCTCATAAACTTTAATTTGGTCACTAACCAGTATGTGACAATTCAGTAATAAGATTTCACTGGATGAATGACCAAAAGTAGAAAAGAAAAATAAAAGTTGTGCACCTATATTGACAATTTTATATTTGTGTAGCAATAATGAGAATACTAGCAGACTTGTGAGACTAAAAGTGACAATAACTTTTTTGTACCAAGTGGTACTTATTAAATCCACAATCATGGATTTTAGTTTAAATTTTTTTTAATAGAATTCGTAGTTACAAATTCCATGGATATAATAATGTTTGGTATTATGTTTATTGGTGTGGAATTGAAGTCATACAGATCAGCAGCATCAGTGCCAAAATTTGGAGCATGGGATGAGATAGATCCAAAATCATCAGGAGAAGGATACACAATGTTATTCACCAAAGTGAAGGAGGAAAAGCAGATTGCAGCCTCCAAGCTGCCTATTGTGAATCAACAACACCCCACATTTCATCCCACCTACACCCAAAAACCTTCCAAATCAAAGGTATATATGCAACACTCTCTCGATCGAATCTGTTACATAGAATTTTTTTAATGTTATTCACCTTTTATGTATAATTTGCAAATTATAACATAGGTGCTAAGAGTTTACCTAATGCACACCATTAAATAATAGTTATTAGTAGTTTAAAATAAGTTATAAGTCTCTAATAAGCTCTGCCAAGTGAGAGCAAATATATATTAATCCAAATAGGCAGGCAGGCCAGCTTTCTTTAAAAATAAAAAAACAAAAAATTTACTGTCAAATTTAACTTCATTCTTTTGTTTTGTTATGACAAGATGAGTATATAATATAATTAAAATTTATATAATTATTGAATGCATACTATTTTGCAGATGTGTTGCGGCCTATTCTGAAAGGTGTACGTGTACCCATACTATATACCAGTATTTGATTATGGTGTTTCTCTATATTTTTTCTTATTAAGCTCAGTTTATTGGTCATTGATGTATATGAGAATTGAGAACTATACTTCATTTTGGACATTAATTTGGTAATATATTATTGGCATATTTTCAAATTTCAATGTACAGTTCATCTAAAATATTGATTTTTGTGTTAATAGATCTACCAATATAATAGAACTTAAGAAAAATTTACGGTGTCAATCACCACCGTACCAATTGGTGTTTTGATAGCACTATATGTTTACCCAGTACGAATCAACATGGCACCGACTAGTACCTTAAAATTTTTCCAAGAACCTATATATAATATGAGATAATGACACAACACTATTTTTCTAACTAAACAACAAAGATTCATTCCACTTGCATCTAGGAATGTGAAGAGAAATGGTAAAAACATATATACGCATTTATAATCAATCTCAGAGAAGTTATTTACAACATAAATACACAGCTTAAACAAACAAAACATCATGGAATGTAACCAAACTAATGTAACACTGCATTGCTGCTCAAGGGAGGAATGTGTTTTGTCATTCCCCTATACATTTACAATTACGAAAACGTAGATCAACCCACTCATTACACATTTAAGAACACGAACCCACTCCTTGTTGTTCATCGTTGAGGCGATGCTGGTATGTTACACACACTTGAATCTCCCATAAGCAAAACGAGAGAGGTCTGTTGGCTTTCAGTGCGCGTGTGTGTATATATATATATATACCTGGTTTGTATTCTGCTATTACTGATGCCAGATAGCCCGAATCACAGCGAAGAACATTACCACAGAATCTATACAGGAATTACATCAGCATTCTGACTGTCGTCGCTTGTCAAGACCAGACCTTCGATGTTGGTTGGGAGTAGACACCGAGTCCATTGAACACCTGTCGAGACAGGTTCTTCGGGTGGAACAATCATTAGCACATTATCGTGGCGCCTCACGACTCCCATTACACTTACAGTGCTACCTTCTTGTATGTAACTGCCATACATGAAGCCACGAAGCCAATCATCTATCACATGTCGTCTTTAGTCTTTAGACTTGTATTAGATGCAAAAACCAGTGAACTATCCAAAAGTGAAGATATCAACATAAAATTGAAAGCTTACCCTTCTTTAAGGCGCATTATACGTTCATCACTCGAGAGTTTTCTGTCAGCAAGCCATTTTAAGAAATTCGGAGATAGCTCTCTGTTATTCTTCGTTATGTCAACAACTGTTGAAGGCGTGACGAACGGAGCAACTTTAGCTCCATTGCCTGTCTTCACCAGAGCTCTCAATCCAGACTGGAAGTCTGATATGTAAAAGTCTGCCACATATTTCTATTATGAACACAGAAAACGAAAAATGAATTTCTAGATTAAGAAAAAAAAAAGATTTATTTACTGGGAAGGGGAGAATAACCCATAAGCTTGTTAAGGCCATTACAGCTCGAGACAGTATTTGCAAATTGAAGCATGTGCTCCATCTCAACTAAAAGCCAAAGCTGATAGTTGTATTGCACATTTATGTTTATATGTTATATGCTCAACATTGCAAGCCAAGATTATGTAAATGGCTTGGAATCCCTAAACTATAAGAAACTAACATCAGAATGCCTTTGTCCCCATGAAAAGAAACAATGTCGGGAATTTGCAGGTTTCCCACCCCAACCTCTGTATTCATACAATTCTGTCGAAACATATATACATCTCTCTATCTTCTGAAAAGATGTTTCCAAAGGGATACTGCCACAAGTGGCAACCTACACCGAAACATTCAGATGACAAGTATGAATAAACCCCATTATGTAAATAAACTCGAAATTGAAGGATTGCAGGGGATAAAGAAAGAATTAAACGGATGGCTCCCATGATTAGAAGCATACTATTACTACTTACAAACAAACATTATAAATATCCAAAAGGACCCACCACAATTTGCAGGAATTGAAGCCGAGTTTCAAATACTTAGAAATCATTTTATTCAATTTGGCATGTTTAGGCCTTTAGAGCTTAGTTCATTTGCACATGGCCTAGGCTTCGTTAGTCTTCTTGCTTAAGCTCTAGAGATCAATTAATCTCTACAGATTGTTGTCAAAATCCTCAAGACATTGACAACCAAATCCTAGGTGGATATATAGGTAAAAATTGCAAGCATACCATCAAGTCATTTCTTTTTTTAGGAAGATCACAAAATTATTCACAGCTACCATCAAAATTGAAGCCTGCACAGAAAATTGAGCTTTCAATCAATCACCGAATTATTGAAACTATGAATATAACAAGAAACATTTACCAAAACAAAATATATAAATTCATATTGACTCATTCAAATTAAGGACTTTCTTGGAAGCATTTCTCCAATGGAATTAATCATTCATGTACTACATAGATGGAGTAGCTTACATGTGCCAAACGTTGCATAATGCATATGAACTATATAATATTGCAATTCCCACAACCATTAGTCAAATGTGTTTCGAAATTGTAATTCTGCATGAGATAAATCTTGGGAAAATATATGGTTTCCATATTAATTACAAAGACCATGTTTTATGTCTTCTATGAGAACAAAGTTAACTTGATAACCACAAGGTTACAAGTTCGACCTCCAACTGGAGCAGCTTATTGACTTTCTTAGTTTGAGTCAGTCAGCTATGAACAATTTAAACTGGTCTACCTCCTTGTGGTCCTTTGCCAACTAGAGTAACAAGACACGATCGGGTAATGGCTGTGGGTTTCTCTCGTCACTCCAAAACTAAGTAGATCATGTAAAATGTTTGTATAACACTAACAAAAAATATTTCTTTATGTCTTCTATGATATATGCAGAATTACAACAGTCGAATTTTGAAATGTGTGGCACATGTAAGTAAGCTACCCCATCTGTAAGTGAATGATTGATTCCATTGGAGAAACTTCTTTCGATCAATATGAATTTATTTATTTCGTTCTGGTAAAAATTTCTACTATATATTCATAGTTTCAAAAATTTGGTGATGACCCAGGATCTGTGCAAGCTAGAATCACCAATTAAATAGAATCATCAATTGTAAACTAAAATACAATCCTAAAGATTAATATAAGTATAAGAGTGTGAAATTACCCCAGTAACCTTGACGTAATGTCCATCAATGGCGCCTCTAAGCTCAGAATCTGGAAATCTTTTCAAGAAACCCATAAATCCTTTTTGCTTATACGCAAGATTCCAAAGCAAGAAGACGAAAAGCGGAGCTAGAATTCCGGCCACCGCCATGAGAATCACCGCCTTCTTCACCGCCACCATCAAGAAAGCCCCCACCACCAGAGTCATCAGAAGCACCAGCAAAACCACCCACATTGCTAGTCTCGACACTCTAAACCGCAGCTTCGCCTCCTCGCTCAAGCTCGTCACGGCGGAGCCGTAGACGGCTTTGCTAAAAGAAGCGGTGGGCTCGAGCGGGCCCGAGCGGCGGGCCACGCTGGAGCCCAACGGGCCGGAGGTGAGGAGCCCGGTGGGCTGAATGGGCGTCATGATTGGCCCGGAGAAGGACGAGGACGGGGACTTCTTGGGGAACGGGCCGGAGTTCGGGCCGGATCTGACGGATCCGCTGGTGTGCTGTGAAGACGAGGAAGCTCTAGAAGATAGCCTGGGCACTTGCGGGCTCGAGTGGTCCCCGCTCGAGAAATCTATGCCGTACATTTTCCCTAGCTCACCGGAATTCTTGACGTCGCCGCCGGTGTATGGCACTGCGCGCAATGCCACCGTCGGCTGCCGCTCCTTGAGCTGCTCCGGCCGCCCCGACACGTACAACCCATTGCTCAGCTGGTGCAACCCGGTCCGAGAACCCATTTATAAAGATTAAATATAAGTTCAAACTTAGAAAGAGAAAGAAAGACCTACTGAGCTGAGTTGAGTGAGAGTGAGTCGGTGCAAACGGTGGAAATATAGGAGAAAGTAATGAAAAGAACCCGACATTGGTTTAGCATGTGAGAATTATCACTTAATTATTTTTATGATTTTATTAATTAAGATTAAAGCGTTCGTACTTATTTTCTCAATCTAATGAGAAATTTGAATTTATTGTCTTTTATATTAGAATATAATTAAGTGCCACTAAATCACGCAGTCTGGCTAGAATTAAGGTTATAATCGGACTAAGATGGGTTACGATGAAAAAGACATGAAAGGAGGCGAGAATACTGATAATGACATGTGTGTCCCTGTCTTTAAGTTGGGAGTACAACTAACTATTCATGCTGCGCTGTCCTTATGAACATGGCGCTGAAATTAGTTCATCATTTCGCGGGGAATCTTAAATTTACACCTTTGCCCTTCCTTCTACAATTATTTTATTTTTCTCCGAAATTAGAATTTCACGTAGTTATGTGTCGGCAGCAAAATTCCTTGCCTACCTTGGCCCCACTCTAGTGGCCTTCAAATCTAATGCAAATATTTTTTCTATCCCGTTTAAATGATGCATCTCATTCAAACGAAAACGACTCAATTCTAAATAAATAAAATTTTCACTCCTCAATTATATCATCCGTCCCTTTTTGTATTTCAATTGTTAAAAAGTTATTTATTGTGTACTCATATTTGTTTAAGATTGATCACATAATTAGTTTGATATTTACAATATTTTAGGTTTGACTATTCGTATAACGGACCTTTTTAGTATGAATTAGTCATCATAAACAATCTTATTGATTTATTTATTTGTTGATTAAGAGCACAATATAGACTGATTTACTCAATTTACATATTTGATGCCCTTCACCAGTTAACATCACG
>CM008342.1:7070551-7084038 GCA_002525835.2 Ipomoea batatas | reverse complement strand
GGTCTAAAATCACAAACAAAGATAACCACATAATTGACATTAAAGGCACAAAGAAAAATCACAGTTAAATGCTTTCATAGTAAGCTCCTATCAAACAAGCCAAGGTACCTTCTCCAGTGTGCCTTTTAAGCATCTAAAGCACTGAATGGTTGCCTCATAATCCTGATAGATATCCTGAATGAAAAACTAAATTAGAATTCCCATGAAAAACATACCCTGATAGATATCCAAAAGGTTTCTGTACAAGCAAGGCCCAAAAGTGACCATAGCTAGGAAAAGAGACTAATGCCTTACAAATCTGCTAAACCCCTATGTACAAATAAGGTCAAAAGACTATCAGCAAAGCAAGTTCTATAAACATAAGTCCTAATCTCCTCAACCAATTATCAATCTCAAAAGTGTCATCATCATGTTTTATTCCCACATAAGAGGTTGGGACCAATACCCAAATAGGCATATATCAAACAAACCCACTACCCTTGGCTCAAGCATCAACCCCCGAGGTACAGAGCCCTGTATTTTACCCCTCGAGGGCCTTAGTAACACTCATACCAAGCAATAGTTCTCACCACCTCCACCCTTAGTTCCACTAGCCACCTCCAAGTGTACGGAGCTCCGCATTTTATCACCAGAGGCTTATGACTAAAGAAACTAAGCAATGGCTCCCTCCCCACCACCCTTAGCATTCAAGTCAACCATCCTCGCACAAATCTCTGCGTTTTAACCGGGGTAGGTTTCACAACTCAAATGATAAGCAATGGTTCACCACACTCCATCCCATCCCAATTATTTTCTTCTTCTTTTTCTATTTTTTTTCATGATTCAACATTTAGCCCCACAACAACCAATCTCCAATCAACTATCAATTAAACCAACTACTCAAGAGTACTCCCAACTCAATGTGTATGCTATACCGAAACATGAGTGTAACACCTCGTCTTTTCCGATAAGTTTGAGGTTCGGAAAATATGCCTTTAAGCTATGACATTCATGAGATAAGTGACCGATACGTCAAAAAAGGATTTATATAAGTGAGTATAGTTGTTATTGAGCTGCGGTTGTTCGTGCCGGTCACGAACCGTAAAATTTTCGCGGACGAATTTTAAGCTCGGATTTCCTTGAAACTGGATGAGTAGGCATATTATGACTAAGTATGAACTTCCTGCTTAGTTAAGTTGAAATTGGATGAGCTATAAGAGTCGAAATTTATTTTTGATCGTACACCGCGAAATTTCCGCAGTGTACTGAACCTAGGCCAATTTTGAGGTTTAGACTGGAATAAATTTTTGGTTTCATAAATTATGGGATTTTGATTATTTTCTACCGAAAATTCATCTGTTTCAATCCCGAACAGTCCAAGTTGAGATATTTTATTATTTTATTATTTTTTTCCCTCAACCTTATCACATAAATGTGATAAGTATAAAAAGGAATTTTTTTCCCTTTCCTCCCCCTAATTGCCGAAATACACAAGAGAGAGAGAGAAGTGTGATCATCTTCATCCTCCACCATTTTTCCTCCATTAAACCATAGCCAATTCCTTCTAAGCTTCCACTTTTATTCGGTAAGTTTTCGATTTTATTCGGTAGATAGTCTTATATTCCTCTCTAGATTCATAATCTAAGGTTAGATTTCCTAAATTGTGTTGTTATGGTGTGAATCCTAGCCTAGGGTTTCAAGAAGAATTTGGGGAAAATCACTCAAAGACTCTTCTAAGGATTTTAGTAGCTATTTGAGGTAAGGAAATTCCTTAAGTGGGTTGAAGTCACTTGAAATTAGGTAATTAGGTGTAATTGATTTATGATTATGGAGGTTTATGTAGAATTACTATGTTTATGTTTATATATATACTAGAAATGATTATGATCTATATGATACACATATGTATATGTCATGTTATTGTACTAGTTTGTGCAATTATCTATACTATGAAATATGCTATGTTATGTTGTTAGTATGCCAATTACCTATATTGTGAATATAGTCTATGTCAATATATATATATATACATATCTGTATAGGTTATACATGGTAAAATGTCACATTTTTGTGGATAGAATATGGTATGTGTTTATGTATATGTATACGCATTATGTATATATATTATGTATGTGCGTGTAGTATATATATATATATTTATACAGATTACATATATATACTTAGTATGTATATACGTATAGTATATATGTATATATGTAGGTGTATGTAATGTATATATGTATGGTATAATTGTGTATATATGTTATGTATGTGTATTATGTATATATACACATGTGTTGTGTGTGTTTATATTATATATATATGTACATATATGAGCATGTATGTATAATTAAATAAATGTTGTAGTATGTATATATTTGGTATATGTACCTTATGTGAATATGCATAAATATGTGGAGAATGTTATGTGGTATGCTTATATACATAGGTGTAGTGTGAGGATGGAAAATATTTTGAGAAAATGTTTTGAGAGTTGTGACTTCTGAGCCAAGTTGAGAATGGTAGTTGATTTCAAAATGAGGACTTGATTATGTCCAAAAATGGTTTTGACTCAAAGAGATGAGGAAGGAGGGAAAATGTTTTCAAACATTAGTTTCAAGAAGTTAAAGAGGACCTGGACATTTATATTTGTAACACCCCAATTTTCACAACTTGGATTTATTACAAAATCCTAATAATACAATACATTGCGGAAGCGTCTAACCATCAGAAAACTGAGTGTTACCGCCACGCTCAGGTATCTCTCCTATACCCAAACGTTAAGGCTAAACTTACAACATCGACATCCACTTCCATCTTGTTTAGAGCTCATCGGGCTACTTGAGTCCACACTAATCTGCATCTAATAAAGGGGCACAATGAAGTGCAGTTAGCACAACGGCTAAGTAAGGAAATCCAATTGTCACTTAAAAGTAGACAAAGGTTTGAAAACATTTAGTGAAACAACATCTACTCGTCTCGTAAGACAAAAATCATTTCTTTCTCAAAGACGTTACAAAATAATTCTTTTCTCGTCTTTAAAACTTCCTTAGTTTCATATAGTAAGAGTGAGGCCTACAACCTCGGGCCATGGCACTCCAGCCCTCCCGTAGGTTCCTCCCTTATCCCAACCCTGGGCCGTGGCACTCAAGCCTTCCCGTGGGCACCTCTCCTTATCCCAACATGACGACATAACGGCGAATAGACTTCGCTCTTGACAATATAACGACCACTGGGCCATGGCACTTTAAGCCACCCGTGGGGCAATCAAGGTCCTCCTCACTTACTTTAGAAACTACGGTTTTGAAAACGTTATCCTTCCTTCAGTTTTCTTACAACAAATCATCTCATTTGGACATATTTTACAATTGAGTCCAATAATTAAAATTGGCTACCTCATTAGCCCCTGAAGGATTTTCAAAAATACTTTCAGCGCCCGCAGGCTTTTCAAACATCATTTTCTCAAACAATAAGGTTTTTACAACCTTTATACCAAAATAGCATACGTCTTTCAACGTAAGTTTTCATAAACATTTTTGGATACACTTCATATGTCNTAGCCCGGCAAACACTCCTGATCATGTTTGCCCGGGACCTACTTTTGTTGGTCAGATTTTGCATGACACGCCGGACAGAGACCCCTATTCTCCACCCGATTCTCGAGGCTCTCCAGGCTATACTCCAGCATCCCCTGACTATATTCCAGCAACCCCAGTCAGCCCAGTAAATATCTTTTGGTTGCCTTAGTTTTGGCTGACTCTAGTCTATTAGGTTGGGGGGGACCCGGAGTTGTAATGACAGCCCGTCGGACAAACTCTTGTAGATATCTTTTTATATTAATATATATAAAGGCCTAGAATATTATATTTTGATGTTGGGGTGTTGATGTTGAGTGTGTTTCTTTTAGCCTGTGCACTCAGAGTGGAAGTTTTATCAAAGAGGTGATAGGCTTCACTCTAAGTGTGGCGGTAGCACCCGGTTTTCTGCTGTAGGGTAAGCTTCCGCAGCGTTATATTACGCATATTGTAATAGTTGTCAGAACAGGAAATCGGGGTGTTACATAAGCACTAGGCATGTTATCTACCCGGGCATCTTTGTTGACCATGAAAATGTGTCGGCATAACATCCCTATCCGTTGGAACTTCGAGCAGATACATGTGGCACTGAAATCTGAACTGTTGTAGCGCACGGTATACTTTCGGGCATCATCTTCCTTTATGTCATAAGTGATTATGTCCCCACATGTTGTAATCGACACGGGACGACAAACAAAGCAACCTGCATAGATTTTTGCTTGTACCTCATGGAAAACTATGATTGTGTAGATGGCGGACGCATGTCATTCCAACAACAATGGTGTTTTCAAATCTGAATAATGACCCTCACACTCCGCATTCAACTTCAACTGTATATATTTCTGAGCATCGATCGCAGAGTCGAAATGACTAAAAAACTCAACCAAACTCGCATTAGGATTAAAGTACCTACCAAAGAAGTTATTTTCCCCTTCTGAGCGAGATGTGGTCCTTATCATTCCACTCAAGAACACATCTTTGAAATATGCAGGGATCCAGAAGGTACGTGTCTCCCACAACTGTGTGAACTAAACATGTCCTAATAATCCGTACTCTGCAAGCAATTCCTGCCACATACCCTCAAAAACATCAGCTTGCTGCACTTCATCCCACACGATTGCATTCAACTTCCGTCGAAACTCCTCATTCTTAGACAACACAGGTCATTCCTTCTCTCCAACCTTGGTCATAATATGCCACATACAATAGCGATGGCGAGAATCTGGGTAAACCTGTGCTACTGCAATTTTCATCGTCGGATCTTGGTCTGTGACAAAACAATATGGAACATGACCCATTGCCTCCTTAAAGCACTCTAATATCCAAACATATGATAGGTTATCTTCTTTGGTTAACAACCCAGCTGCAAACGTAATAGTTGTGGTTGTCCACACCTGTGAACGGGACAAACACCATGTTGTACATGCATGTTAAATCAGTGTCATGCACTTTTCAGGTAGGTTCGTAAGATTTGATAGTGTCATGTACTTCTAAACATAGCATACTAATAAATATATGTTCCAAACACACACGACCAAATATACATATACACGAACAATAACACAAAAAGTATATATATATACCAACTATGCACAGATTAAGGTATATGCCACACATGTATCCACATAATTATACCATAACATTTTAAATTTTATAACCAACACATAAATTTTCCCCCCACACCAAGCCAACTTTCTTAGACAGTGGCTATACTAAATAGTACCCTTTTTACTGAACACCATAAAACCCCCATATACTTGTATACCACACGAAATGTATGTATACATAATTCACAATAAACCCACCGGGACAAACAGAAATCTATGCAGGTTGCTTCGTTTGTCGTCCCGTCCTGGGTATTTGCATTGGTTTATTTTTAAGTCCTAAACTCAAAAGTTGTGGCATTTTTTTTCCTATTATTGGTCATGATGGTAATAACCATCTGCAACGTGTGTACCCCACGCTATGTGCATTGACGATCATTCATTATTTTGGCACACCGTCATTACCATCCTATTTGGAAAATAATGGGAAAAAATATGAATTGAACATTGTAAGTTGTATCTCTTGCTCATGATTAAAAAAAAAAAAGAAAGAGTAAAGTAACCCCGTTTGCATAAAACTTTAAATACAATACGTACCAATTCGTAGAATACGTAGCGTCAAATGACACAATGTCCCCAAAGACTGCAAAATTACGACGTGCTACCGGGTCGGCCCAAAAAACACGACGTAATTTGTTATTCTCATCAATGCCGTACTTGTAAAAAAATGAAGCACACCGCTCCTGTTTTGTAGATAAATTATCAATAGCGAATTGTGCATCATATCCATGAATATAAGCACGTAAGTTGCATTTTTGGTTTTGGAAATCTACACTACTTACCCCCACATTTTCGAAACCACCCACGAACTCCTTATACAACCCAAAGCATTGACGTGTCCTGATATTAGCCTTAGCACAAAAAGCCATGAAAGTTTGGTGACAAAAATCTAGTTTGCGGTTAACCTTCAAGAATTGCCTAGCCATTACAGAACTTATCGAATGATTATGTCTCTCATCAAAAAATGCACTTGATACCCTCCCCCCACATGTTTCTTAAACACAACTCTAGCCTTACACCCCACCTTATTAGAAACTCTTCGCCGCTTCTGAGTCACTGCACCACCATCATCACCACCCCCACCTTGGATATTTGACAGCCCACTAGACATTGACTTATATCCCTCATGACTACACACCAAATATTTTAACACCACCTCCCCATCCCTATCCTTTTTCACGGTACTGTGTCTATCATCAAACCCCACAAGTGTAGCGTACTTTAAATAAAAAAACATACCACCATCTAACATTTCAAAACACTGACCNTATATATATATATATATATATAAGTGTATATATATATTAAATTGAAAGAATTAGCACAATTAAAACAATTAAATTGCACAAGGAATTAATTAACAACGAAAGGCTTGAACGAATTTACGGGGTGTTACAGCTTAGCATTCTTTTGCTAATGGTTCTTTGCGTGTTTTCCAGGTATGGAGTAGTCTATGCGAGAGCGCGCTAGAGCTTATCTATCTGAGGATGCGTAGACTTAGTTTACCTTGTTTAGACTTTGGTTGTTGGGCCTGTGTGCCTTTGAGATATTATTATACTCTTGATTAGTGGTTTGGGTACTTTTGGATAATTATGGATTATGTTTTGAGGATTTATTTTGGATTATTTATATGACAGCTTAGTTTATCCTTATGTTTATGTAACCCCTCGTATTTTCCGATAAGTTTGAGGTTCGGAAAATAGGTCTTTAAGTTATGACATTCATGAAATGATCGCTCGATGCTTCAAAGGAATTTTTATAAGTGAGTATAGTTGTTATTAAGCTACGATCGTACGTACCGGTCATGAACCGTAAAATTTTTAGGAGCTAGTATTTGGACTTGTTTGTCCTAGGAAATGGATTATTAAGCACCATATTATTATTCTTGAATTTCCTATTCAATTAAATCAGCCCATAGCAGCG
Organism: Ipomoea batatas; assembly: GCA_002525835.2. NCBI lineage: Eukaryota > Viridiplantae > Streptophyta > Magnoliopsida > Solanales > Convolvulaceae > Ipomoea > Ipomoea batatas. Next base: position 7,076,957 of record CM008342.1, on the reverse strand, counting down.
AAAATTTATTTTGATCGTAACATCGCAGAATTTCGCGGTATACCGAACTTAGCCCAATTTTGTGGATTAGACTGGAATAAATTTTTGGTTTCAGAAATTATAGGATTTAGATTATTTTCTACCGAAATTTCATCTGTTTCAACCCCGATCAGTCTAAGCTAAGATATTTTAGCTTATTTTATTATTCTTTTCCTTTTGATCTTATCTCTTATAAGGGATTATTCCAATTGTGATGTGAGTATAAAAGCCATTTGTTTCCCTTTTCTTCTTCCCACTGCTGAAATCACAAAGAGAGAAAGAGAGTGATATTCCACCAATTTCCTCCATTATTCCTTAGCCAAATTCCTTCACACCTCTCAATTTTATTCGGTAAGTTTTCGATTTTATTCGGTAGAAAGCTTTGTAATCCTTCCTGGGTTATGAATCTATGTTTAGTTTCTTAATATTGGATGTTATGGTGTTGATTTGATCCTAGGTTTTAAGGTGAAAATTGGGAAAAAGATCCAAGAGTTGTTTCTACGGTATTAGTAAACCTATTCAAGGTAAGGAATCCCTTTATTTGGTTGAGGTTATTTGAAACTAGATAATTGATAGCTAGGTTGTGAATTGTGGTTGATTGGTGTACATGTTCATAGCTAATATATGCATGTACATATTATATTTATGCCCATATAGGCTTATACTTGTGAAAATATTGACAAGAAACTAACATAGTCTCTGGCAGTGACTTTCGAGTATTTCTGGGAAAAATCGGTAAGGTATTTTGATCCAATTTTTTTAGAGGTGTATTTCTATAAGTGTAGAAGCTGCATATAAAATTTCATAACGATCGGAGTAGTATAAGTATGGTTTTCGGAATTTTTCCCAAAACTGGTCCAGAGAGGAAGAATTCCGGACAGCACACTGCCAAGGGCAAAAATGGAATTTTCTGTGTTTATCCACGAACCAAAATGACCAAAACTTTTTATGGACATCAAGTACTATGAGTTAGGGTTCTACCATAAAAATTTCAAGTGAAAAAGAGTTTGGGAACTATTGTTACCGGCTCAATCTTTCGGACTGCGCCAAGCTGAAATTTTCTTATAAGGAGGTGGTATTATGTATATGAAACCTATGTATGTACGTGTAGTATATATAGTTATGTGTGTATTATGTATATATATATACACATGTGATGTGTGTGTGTTTAAACTATATATATATGTACATATATGAGTATATATATGTATAATTAAATAAAGGTTGTATCTCTATATATATGTGTGGTATGTGTACTTTATGTGAGTATGCATAAATGTGGAAATTGTTATGTTGAATGCATATATACATATGTGTAGTGTGATGATGGGAAATGTTTTGAGCAAAATGTTTTAAGAGACAAGACTTTTGAGAATGGTGATTGATTTCAAAGGAGGACTTGATTTTGTGGAAAATGTCCAAAAAGTGATTCTTGACTCAAGGAAAGGAAAATGAGGAAAATGTTTTCAAACCTTAGTTCTAGTAAAAGTGGTGAAGGACCTGTTAGGAACATAATGTAATAGGTTTTGATGATACCAAATGTAAATCAGAATCCCCTAAGATAGGAATATATGTAAGTTCGACAAGTAAACTAAGAGCGAAAATATAACCGGGTAACTTGAGCTCAACTCGGAAAATATTTAAGCTTAAGGTAAACTTGATTGAACATTCTAGATGTTTTCGTGTTGTAAGTCTATAGTGAGATCAGAAGTAGGCACGAGACTACACTGGAGGAATAAGAGTCTGCGAGACATCAACTAAGTCTCGAGACATAAGCAGAGTTCGAGAGATAGAGTCTCTCGAGACATCATTTCAGTTCGAGATATGGATTCGAAGCATTGATCAAGCGAGACATCAAATCAGGTCTCGATACTTCTCCATAAGGCTGAACGGCAGTAAAAGTAGCTTGGATTAAATTAATCTAAGTTTGGAGAAGAAGAATATCATGGAGATAAAGAAAGGTGCCTACAGAACGTTATGGGATCTACCGGAAGTGGATGCCACGTCATAATTGCATAACAAACGGATAGAAAGTGCACCAATCCAAAGTCGGTCTTATTCCCTAAATCAAGGATCATGGGAATATAAAAAAGAGTAACTTTTGCCAAAAAGAGTAAGTGGAGTATGGACTCTAGAAAGTGAAATAAAGAATATTCACTACAAGACAAAAGGCTTAAGTTACAAGACCACCACTCCATGGAACATGCTGAAAATACTCAAGTCCCATGATCAGCATGGGAGACAATTTCAAACGGAATAATTTTCCGTCCAACGGAATTATTCCTCAAACTCTCATATATAAGGACGTGAAGACAGAAGCAAAAAGAGTCACGAAAACCGAGTTAAGAAATCTAAGAGCAAGAAGTGTCTAATCATAACGTTTAAGTGCAAGTGCTAAATCTAGAATATCATCCTTGATATTCAATACAGCGAGACAAACACATCTAAGTGTTTGAGAGAGATACAAAGCTTAAACATACACATATCCAGAAGGTGACCGAAGCAGCTCTACATCGACTTTATTTCAACGATAGCTTGCGGTCAGATTGGAGCTTGTTACATTAAACTGTGACAACCAAAGATCCTTGCTTTGGATTAAGCAAGAAGAGGGGGAGTACCCTGGCAGCTGTCTAGTGAAGATCCTGAGGCTTGAGGCGGGCTTGGTGATCAAAGCTCAAGTGCTCGAGAGGTGGAGTAGCTTAAAAGGGAAGTTTTAGTGCAATCCTTCTAGGGAGTTTCTAGAAGAAGAGTGGACGTAGGCGGGTTGGCCGAACCACTTAAAAATCTCTCTCACATTTACTTTCTACTTTTATCTCTCGCTATCTAACTCTCGAACTGCACTGCATATAATCACACTTCTCGAACTAACTCAGACTCGTGCTAATTAAAATGGGATAACATTTTCCGCTGCGCATAAAACTTTGTCTTCATCACGTGAGGTATTGGACCTAAACATCCTAAGTCCAATACACACGAGAGGTCAAAAAGATTTGCAAAATCTTATACAAGTCTATTCACCCCCCCTCTAGACTTGTACCCCATCCCCTTGGGACCAACAANATAAGGTCTCTTGCTTCTAGTCAGAAACTAAGTAGCGTTTTCATACTTAAAGACAACTAGAAGTCATAATTGTGGCATTGACATATGCAATAGACGTGGATAGTGCTGAAAACCTATCCTGTTTGGAAGAAAGTCAAAGGCAGCCTAGTTTGATGAACTAGGAAATGTGATAAAGGAAATGTGTTGTGATTTGTATTCTCATTATATGCTTGTGATTATATGGCATTAACTGTTGATTGTAGTCATGAAAGACATGGACACCATACTTGGTAATGTGTATTTTTCCCTTTATGAATTATTTGTCAAACCTTTTACCTGATGGAAGTGACAAATGGATTGCCTTACTTAGCCGTTGTGCTAACTACACTTCACCGTGTACGTCATTTCAGATGTCATCCAGTGAGGGATCCTGTAGCCCGGCAAACACTCCTGATCATGTTTGCCCGGGACTTACTTTTGGCTGGTCAGACTTTGCATGACACGTCGGACAGAGACCCCGATTCTCCAGGCTCTCCAGACTTTTCTCCAGGCTCTCCAGGCTATACTCCAGCATCCCTTGACTATATTCCAGTAACCCCAGTCAGCCCAGAAAATATCTTTTGGTTGCCTTAGTTTTGGCTGACTCTAATCTATTAGGTTGTGGAGGACCCGGAGTTGTAACGACAGCCCGTCGGGCAAACTCTTGTAGATATCTTTTGATATATATATATATATATGCCTAGCATAGTATATTCTGATGTTTGGGGTGTTAATGTTGAGTGTATTTCTTCTAGCCTGTGCACTCAGAGTGGAAGTTTTATCAAAGAGGTGATAGGCTTCACTCTAAGTGTGGCGGTAGCACCCGGTTTTCTGCTGTAGGGTAAGCTTCCGCAGCGTTATATTACGCATATTGTAGTAGTTGTCAGAACGGGAAATCGGGGTGTTACAATATATATCTCTTATGGGATATACTATACATATATGTAACATCCTTTTCACTTTCTTTTCTTTTTCTCCAATGTACATCTTTAAGTATATCACAAAACCCCCATAATCATAGACTATATATATATAATTCGGTGCNGCGGGGAGAAGATTATGGGGTCGTTTACTAACTTGGAAAAATAGAGAATTTTCTAGAAAAACAGAGAAATGAAAGAGTGGAAGAATGGAAAATGGAAAGTTTGTTTACTAAAATCATCTTTCCAACTACCTAACTCCTCTCCATTCTTCCACTTTGTATACACTTTTGGAGAATGGAAATTTGGTTCTCTCCAAATGGAAGAATGGAGGAAACAAGCATGAACAGTGCTCCTTATGTATGAGGTCAGCTCTTCGATCCCTGTTGGGCGCATTTCTCCTTAGGTTTTTCTCTTCTTACGCACTACTCTTCTTCTTTTACAATTATTCTTTAGTTTTTCATAGTTTCTTTCTCTTCTTTTATTTATTTATTTATTTATTTATTATTATTATTATTATTATTGTTGTTGTTGTTGTTGTTGTTGTTGTTATTATCATTATTATTATTATCTATTATTATTATCTATTGTTATTATTATTATTTTGTTATTATTATTATTATTATTATATTTATTATTACTATTAATATTAATTAATATTATTATTATTATTATTATCTTTATTATTATTATTATATTTATTATTAGTATTAATATTAATATTATTAATATTAATAATAATAATAATAATATTATTATTATTATTATTATTATTATTATAGAAATGTACAAATGCTATATGTGATTATTGTATTTAACAAAATAAAAAATTAGAAAAATGAAAACTGGAGGAATGGAAAATTGGAGGAATGGAAGAGGAAAACTGGAGAAATGGAAAAATGGAAAACTGGAAATGGAAAAACAGAAAAATGAAGTAAACGACCCCTATATGTTACCAGTGTGGTAGGGAAGGGCATACGAAGAAGTACTGCTCCGTTCGAACGAACCGCTACATAAACCAATCCCCGAATGCGAACCAGGAAAGAGAAGTTTTCCGGAGCCCGAGACAAGAATCGTTTAGGGCCAGTAACAACGGAATGAATGTCCCTCCACAAGCCAGGCAGGAGAGGCTAACAAATGCTGTTCCCAACCCCAACAACAGAGAAAGACTGCCGATCGGAACCAGCAACACAGGGAACCAGGGCAGGATCTACGTCGTTAATAGTGCCCAGGCGCAAGCTAGCGACGTCGGGACTGGTACTTCCCTATAAACTCCGTACCTGGTTTGGTTTTATTTGATGCTGGAACTACAAATTCGTTTATATCATCCTTATCTGCCGATAGGTGGAAATCGAAATCTTAGGTTGAAGAATCCTGACGTATTTAGAATTAACCTAAGAACCTAGTTTGTGACATCTTTGATGAAAGCAGATAGATGAGCTTGAACAGATTTGAGTCATCTGTTTGGACAATAGTAAGGAGGAATTTGGCAGACACTTGGATTAATGAGTGCCAGATGTAGAAATTAAGGGGAAGTAATTCGGACTGAGAGTCTGAATGTTTGTGTTGTAAGTGTCAAAGCCAAAAGGAAAAAATCGTGGCCCGAAATGCTTTTGAGTTTCGGGGACGAAACTCTTTTAAGGAGGGTAGACTGTAACACCTCGTCTTTTCTGATAAGTTTGAAGTTCGGAAAATATATCTTTAAGCCATGATATTCATAAGATGATCTCCCGTTACGTCAAGAGAATTTTTATAAGGGAATATAGTTGTTATTAAGCTGCGATCGTTCGTGCCGGTCACGAACCGTAAATTTTTCGCGGACGAATTTTAAGCTCGGATTTCCTTGAAACTGGATGAGTAGGCATGTTATGACTAAGTATGAACTTCCTGCTTAGTTAAGTTGAAATTGGATGAGCTATAAGGTTGAAAATTTATTTCTGATCGTACACCGCGAAATTTCGCAGGATACCGAACCTAGCCCAATTTGGAGTTTTAGACTGGGATTAATTTTTGGGTTCGAAAATTATGAGAATTAAATTAGTTTCTACCGAGAATTTATCTGATTTAATCCCAATCAGTCTAAGCTAAGATATTTTAGATTATTTTATTCCATTTTATTTTGGATCTTATCCAACAAGTNTCCGCATCAATCCCTAATCCTAGGCATAACTCTATTACCAACGGTCCTATACAAACGGATTGATCAATGGGCTTATTTTGAGAGGCAAGCCACTTCTTCACTTGGACTCCCATGTTCACATCCGCTTCCTTCTCCGTACTCCACATGTAAAACAAATCTAGCCGGTAGGCCTTGTTCAAATTTGTTTTCCTTCCCGACAAGGTGATTGATAAATTAAGTCTGATTGCCTTGAGTTGATTCATTCGGATGT
>CM008342.1:7027729-7039635 GCA_002525835.2 Ipomoea batatas | reverse complement strand
TTTTTGGCGCCGTTGCCGGGGATTGGTGTCAAATTAGATTTATTTTTATGCCACGTTCTTCTCGTACGGGTCAATTGCAATACGATCCTGAGATTGAGAAGACTGCAAAAAATTAAGGAAGGAGACTAGATTGCGTAAAAACAAAGTGGTTTCATCAACATCTCTACAATCAACTACCACAACTGAATCAATTGCTATTTGTTGCGATTCTGAAAAAGAGCAAACAATGGCCGAAAATCAAGTAGTGGCTGAGGAACGAAGAACTTTAAGGGAGCTTTCTGCACCAAATCTGAATCAACAACCCCTTTGTATTCAACATCCTGCGTTAGAGGTTGGTTTTGAATTAAGGTCAGGTTTGATTCAACTACTCCCAACATTTCGTGGTCTTGAAAATGAAGATCCACATAAGCACCTAAAGGAGTTCCACGTGGTGTGTTCGAGCTTCAAACCACAAAGGGTGACGGAAGATCAAATCAAACTACGTGCTTTCCCATTCTCATTAGCTGATAGAGCAAAGGATTGGTTATTTTACCTTCCCTCAGGCTCAATAAACACATGGGATGAAATGGTAAGATTATTTCTTGAAAAGTTTTTCCCAGCATCACGAGCTGCTAGCATTAGAAGGGAAATATGTGGCATCAAGCAAAGAGACACAGAGACTCTCCACGAGTACTGGGAACGTTTCAAGCAATTGTGTGCAAGTTGCCCTCAACATGGAGTTTCCGAACAACTCCTCATTCAATACTTTTATGAAGGATTGCTTCCCATGGAAAGAAAGATGATGGATGCAGCTAGTGGAGGTGCTATAGTGAACAAAACTCCTCGTGAAGCTAGAGATTTGATATCCATAATGGCTGCCAATTCACAACAATTTGGATGCAGACAGGACACACCTTCTAGAAGAGTGAATGAGGTGAACATTTCTTCTCTTGAAAATCAAGTATCTCACTTAACTACTCTTGTTCAACAGTTAGCTCTAGGAGGTACACATCAGGTAAAGGTTTGTGGGATATGTGCTGCTACTGGACACCAAACCGACATGTGCCCGACACTTCAATATGATTATTGTGAGCAAGCTAATGCAGTTGGAGGATTTCCAGGCCAACCACAAAGAAATTATGATCCATATTCAAATACATATAACCCAGGATGGAGGGATCATCCAAATTTCAGCTACAAGCCACGTCCCCAATTTCCACAGTTTCAGCCTAGACAACCCATTCAACAACAACCTTCATCTTCACAACAACCATCTTCTAATTCTAGTATGTCGTTAGAAGATATCGTTAAGTCACTTGCCATTAACACACAACAATTTCAGCAACAAACACAACAATTTCAGCGAGAAACACAACAATTTCAGCAAGAAACAAGAACAAGTATTCAACACTTAGAAAGTCAGATGAGCCAGCTAGCATCTACCGTGAGTAGATTGGAGTCTCAAGGAAAGTTGCCCTCACAAACTATTGTTAATCCAAAACAAAATGTGAGTGCGATTACCCTGAGAAGTGGAAAAGAGTTGGAAGAGCATACTCAAGTGAGAAAAACACTCAACCGAGATGAGGAAGCTGAAAAAGAGGTCCACCAACCTCAAAATGATCAAAAACCTGTCAAAGAACACCCAAAGTCTTTGGTAATTCCTCCTCCTTTTCCTAGTAGGTTTACCAAATCCAAGAACGCTGAAGACGAAAAAGAAATACTTGAGACATTTCGAAAGGTCGAGGTAAATATTCCTTTACTTGATGCTATTAAACAAATTCCTCGGTATGCTAAGTTTCTGAAAGAGTTGTGCACAAACAAAAGAAAATTGAAAGGCAATGAAATGGTAAGCATGGAGGAAAATGTTTCAGCTATCCTTCAGAAAAAATTACCTNGCGAGAAACAAGAACAAGTATTCAACACTTAGAAAATCAGATGAGCCAGCTAGCATCTACCGTGAGTAGATTGGAGTCTCAAGGTAAGTTGCCCTCACAAACTGTTGTAAACCCAAAGCAAAATGTGAGTGCAATTACCCTGACAAGTGGAAAAGAGTTGGTAGAACATACTCAAGTGAGAAAAACACCCAACCGAGATGAGGAAAATGAAAAAGAAGTCCATCCGCGCCACAATGATCAAAAGCTTGTCAAAGAAAGTCCAGAGACTTTGGAAATTCCTCCTCCTTTTCCTAGTAGGTTTGCCAAATCCAAGAACGCTAAAGACGAAAAAGAAATACTTGAGACATTTCGAAAGGTTGAGGTAAATATTCCTTTACTTGATGCTATTAAACAAATTCCTCGATATGCTAAGTTTCTCAAGGAGTTGTGCACAAATAAAAGAAAGTTGAAAGGCAATGAAATGGTAAACATGGGAGAAAATGTTTCAGCTATCCTTCAGAAAAAATTACCTCCCAAATGCAAAGATCCAGGTATGTTCACTATCCCTTGCAAAATTGGAAATGTTAATGTTGAAAGCGCAATGTTAGATCTTGGAGCTTCAATTAATGTCATGCCTCTATCTGTTTATTCATCTTTGAATGTTGGCTCCTTAAAAGAAACTGGTGTAATTGTTCAACTTGCTGATAGATCGAATGTTTATCCTATGGGAGTTTTAGAAGATGTTTTAGTACAAGTTGATGGGTTAATCTTTCCTGCTGATTTTTATGTGTTGGATATGGAAGAAGATAATCCCCCTAATTCTTCATTGATCTTATTAGGGAGGCCATTTTTGAAAACATCTAAAACTAAAATTGATGTGCATGATGGTATATTGACAATGGAGTTTGATGGTGACATTGTTAAATTTGATATATTTAATACTGCCACGAAACATCTGAATGGCATGTCATCTGTTTTTGTTGTGGATATTTTATTGCAAGAAGATAATTGTCATTTGATTAATGGTGATAAACCGAATGTTGCGTTGAATAGAAATCCTAACTATGAGGATGTGTTAGAAAGAGAATGGCGTCTAGCCAAAGACGTAAAAGAAAAGCGCTACTTGGGAGGCAACCCAAAGGGAGTTTATTCTACCTTTCCGTTTATTTATTTTGCATTTTTATTAATTTTTCTCTTATCTTTACATTCTATTTAACATTGGGGACAATGTTGAGAATAAGTGTGGGGAGGGGATATGATTATTTTCTTCTCGTCAAATTGAAAAAAAAAATCTTTCTTTTTCTGCTAAAACTTTTCAAAAAAAAAATAATAGTATTTTTACTAAAATTCATAACATAATTGAATAATTGGTCTTGCATATTATGAGTATTTAGTTAGTGTTTTGTTTGATATGGTGGTGGCTAAACTAACCAAGCATGAACCTGTGAGATATTTGAGCCTTTGACTGACACTTCAGTCCAATTATTTTGTTCTTGTGTGATATCTTCCATAGACTTGTATCTCTAGAACTTGCCTTGATTCTCTTTAAAGCTAATTTGATTCATGCATGATCTTAATATGATTAAGGCCATCTTTGATTTTTAGCCTCACTAGCCAAATAGCCTGTTCATACCGTAATTATTTTCCTTTGTCAGCCACTTTGAGCCTGTTAACCGTATTTTTGTTCTTATTGAACCACACATTATAAGCCTCATCCCTGAAATTAATTTCCTTAACCTTGCCTGAAGGACTAGGGGAGCTTTGATTGGGTAAATGATAAGAATTGAGTGTGGGGAGTTTTTAATAATGTCCCACTGGGCGTGCCATGATAAGGATTGAGTATGGGGAAAGAGGTTGGCAAAAGTGTCTATATGAGTGAAAATAAGGAAATTGTCATTGGAGTTCTATGAGCTTTTTGGTTGGTATTTTCAAAAAAGAAAAAAAAGAGTAGATTAGTTGTTTCAATTTGAGATTGTTTCTACACTAAAGAGGGTGGAATGTGTGATTGGAAGTGCCTTTCTTCAAATTCAAAAAAAAAATCAAATCAAAAGAAAAAAAAAACGAAAAGTAGCAGTACAAAAATGTGAAAAAGAAAATGAGAAAATGAAATTATCATTTTTGGTTGTTATTAGTATTCCTGCTGAATAAGATATGAATAGTTTGTGGTCATATGGGGATGTGATAGTTTATTTGGTTGGAGTTGAAATATCAAAATAACAAGAGTGATTGGGTTCATTTGATCTTTATGTTTGAGTTAGTTCATTTAATCATGCTCCTCTAGTTTTGAAGGCTTTTTGAGCTACATTTTCAAATAATTCTTACCCTTTGCCCTAAGCCCCATTACAACCTTGGAGAAAGACGTTATGATTTGATCATGCATGTTATCTTGTAGTGAAGAATGGGAAGATATGCAAGCCTATGGTAGAGCATTTCTATAGGAATTGATTTGAGTGAAATTTATACACCCTTCAAACACTTGTGAGTCATGAGTGATATACCCGTGAGGGCTTGGTTCTTTAGTTTACTCCATTTTCAAATAAATTGCTAGCTGAGTATTTATAATGTGTTTGAGACCAACGTTCATGAAGTGTTATGAGTTTCTATATATTTATATTTTCTTAAATAATGTCTTTGCTTGAGGACAAGCAAATGATTAGTGTGGGGAATTTTGATAAGACTATTTTTATACTTATTTATATTTAATTCTTATAATAAATTAGTTTTATTTATTTAACATTATATTTATTTTACAGATTATTTTATGTTTTATAATAATATATTAGTTATATGAATAATTGGGCTTAATTGATTATTTGAGCCAATTATGTATTTGTTTTACTTTGCATGGTTTAATTAATTGGCCCATTTAATAATTTTAATTATTTTAATTATTCTATATATATTCAGCAGCCAAAAGTTCCACCATTTATTTTATTATATGTTTTTAGTTTTATTTTGTTTTGTTTAGTACGTAGATTAATAGTAGCCCAAAGTTAGGATTATATTTTTAGTTTATTTTATTATGTTTCTAGTTTATGTTCTTTTCTTTTGTTAAGTACGTAGAAGATTAAGCCGTCAACTAATTCGAGAATTGCGGATGGACTCCTGCGACGAGCGGACGTGCGGAGGAAGCGGACAGCGTGTGGCGACCGTGTTTTGGCGACAACTAACTCGATTTCGACCGTCGATTAATCATACGAATCAACGATCAATTTTGAGCCGACATTATTATAAATAGGACGTATATTTTCAGTAGTAATCGTCATCAGTTTGTATAGAAGAATTTTATTTATATTGTAAGCGTCCCTACTATGTACTGCTGAGTTCTCATTTTTTTCCAATTCGAGGATTATGGAAGTTTGATTCTACAAGACCAGTAAGCTTTATTTAGCCTAATTTATTCTTTGCGCTTTATTATCTATATATCTTCTGTTATATTCATATATATATATGAATTAATGCTTGGTTAATTGTAGCAATAGGGCCCATTGTTCAATTGTCAAGTCATTATATTGCTAGTCAGAACCTTGAATCTGTAATTGTTTAAGTGTTTTGATGTTAGTAGCAAATAACACAATTTGANAAAAACAACACGATAAGGTGTATTGAGAGGGAGAGGCTTGCTCTTCTGGATTTCAAACAAGGCCTTGAGGATGACTATGGAGTTCTGTCTTCTTGGGGAAGTGATGATGATTGTTGCAATTGGTGGGGTGTTCACTGCAACAACAGCACTGGTCATGTAACCGTGCTTGATCTTCATGCCCACTTAGATGAGTATGGTGACCCTGTTGGACAACTGAGTGGTCACAAGGTTAGTCCATCTCTACTTGAACTGAAGAATTTGAATTATCTGGACCTCAGTTACAATTATTTTCAAGGGAGTCCTATCCCTGAATTCATTGGTTCCTTCAAGAGATTACGTGTCTTGAGTCTTATTGATGCCGGGTTCAGTGGTACAATTCCTCCACAGCTAGGGAACCTTACCAATCTTCGAGTTCTAAATATTTCTAGATATTTGAAAATAAAAAATCTTGAGTGGCTATCTCTTCTTTCATCTCTAAGATCTATTTATCTCAATCATGTTGACATTGATTTAATTGAGTCATCAAAATCCAGAGTCACCCTCCCTCCTTTCCTTGAGGAATTACAGTTGCCATATTGCGAACTCCATGGATTTTGGCCTTTCTCACTTAATTCTTCTTCTCTATTTCTTTCAGTTGTTGATTTTTCTAACAACAATATCACTATTTCTTCGGTATTCCACTTGTTGCGCAATGCAAGCAAAAAACTCACTACCATCGACCTGTCAGGAAATTACTTTGTAGATACCATTCCTGATCATGCATTTGGAGACATGGAAATTCTTGAGAACCTTTATCTTGATGCTATTATCACTGATAAAATTCCAAAATCTTTTTGGAACTTAACTCATCTACGAATTTTATCTATGCGTGGTAATCAATTAAATGAGTCAATTGCTGAACTTTTCCAAGGGTTGCTCAAGGATTCAGGGAAGTCTCTACAAATCTTAGACATACATTGGAGTGAATTCACGGGTGAACTCCCTGCAGATATCAACACCAGATTTACATCTTTGAGAGAATTGCGCGCACATGATAACTAGCTAAATGGATCAAATTTCAAACTACCTTCAAGTCTTGAATATTTAGATTTGTCCTACAACAATATTGTAGGACAAAATCCTGATCTATCACATGCTTTGTCCTTAAGAGAGTTATATCTCTTTGGAAATCAAATTACAGGACAAATTCCTGATCTATCACATGCTTTGTCCTTAAGTGTGCTAGATCTTTCTAATAATCAAATTACAGGACAAATTCCTGATCTATCACATGCTTTGTCCTTAAGTGTGCTAGATCTTTCTGAAAATCAAATCACAGGACAAATTCCTGATTTATCACATGCTTTGTCCTTAAAAGTGTTATCTCTCTCTAGAAATCAAATTACAGGGCAAATTCCTGATCTATCACATGCTTTGTCCTTAGAGGTGCTATATCTTTCTCATAATCAATTACAAGGGGGCTTACTAGAAACTATAGGGAAGCTATCAAAGCTTAAAGAGTTGTATGCCTCATCAAACTCATGGGAAGGAGTTGTAACAGAAGCTCACTTTTCAAACCTTACCGACCTTCAAGCGTTAGATTTGTCCTTTAACGTAGCCCTGTCTTTCAACATGAGTAGTAATTGGGTTCCTCCTTTTCAGCTTGAAACCTTATTTTTAACAAACTGTAAAATGGGGCCTCAATTTCCAAAATGGTTGCGAACTCAGTATAACATGGCTGAACTTGATATTTCTTCAAATGATATTTCTGATACTATACCCAATTGGTTTTGGAACTTCTCAAAGGATTACCAGTACTTGAATTTGTCATACAACAAGATTGGTGGGAGATTGCCTTATTTACAAACTGAGTCTTCTTTTCTTAGAGCCTTAGATTTAAGTTCTAATAACTTTTGGGGTCCGATACCAATATTCATGAATTCCAACCCAATTTCTATACTTCATCTCTCAAATAATAAATTTGTTGGGTCAATTTCCTTCTTATGCTCAATTAGATCGACTATTTCTATTGATCTTTCATATAATCAACTCTCTAGTGAGATTCCTGATTGTTGGAATAAGAGTTTTGTTGATGATTTGCATGTTCTCAACCTTGCAAATAATCGTTTCTCAGGGAAGGTTCCAAACTCTTTAGGCTCCCTATTAGAAATTGAGTCATTGCACTTGCGAAACAACAATCTTACAGGGCAATTGCCTTCCTCACTTCAAAATTGCACATCATTGAGTGTTGTTGATTTTGGAGGAAATAAATTTACTGGAAGAATTCCATCATGGATTTGGGGATCTTTGACAAATCTGCTCATTGTTAGCCTTCGACATAACAAGTTCTACGGGGACGTGCCTTCAAGTATTTGTCATCTCAAAAGCATACAAATCTTGGATCTTTCTAAAAACGAATTGACAGGGAAAATTCCACCATGCTTCAACAATTTTACTTATATGATGCAAAACAGCAGTTCTGTAGGAAGTACTATGCAAAATCTAGTGGTGAACAATACAGGAATTCGAGGAGGAGGAAATGATTACTATATAGACAATATTTTGATTCAGTGGAAAAATCATGAGTGGGAATATAGGAAGCAATTGGGACTCCTAAAAGCTATTGATCTTTCAAGCAATCGACTGATTGGAGATATTCCTGAGGAACTTTCTTCTCTCAAGGGATTAATTTTGTTAAACCTTTCAAATAACCATTTGAGAGGAAAAATCTTTGCGACAATTTATCATATGGAACATTTAGAGGTCCTTGATCTATCTCAGAATCAACTCTCAGGTGAAATTCCAATTGGCCTAGCTCGTTTGAATTACCTTGATGTTCTTGATTTGTCGAACAACTTCTTGTCGGGCCAAATCCCAACTGGCACTCAATTGCAAAGCTTTAATGTTTCTTCATATGCGGGAAACATTGGACTGTGTGGAGACCCACTTCCCAAATGTTCGCCAGATGTTCCTCCCCAACATAAAATCAATGACTACCAAGAAGGTGATACTTTTTTAGACAGGGAGTTTTACATATCGATGGTGTTGGGGTTCTCTCTTTGCTTTTGGGGAATTGTGGTCACTTTGGTGCTCAAAAACTCATGGAGAATTGCCTACTATGAGTTCTTGAATGATGTCAAAGATTGGCTCTATGTGAAAGTGAAAATATATTTGGGCAGGCTACAACAAAAGCTTAGGCGCACAAGATGCATGATTCAATGAATGAGTGACAAGAGGTATAATCACTCCGCTAGTGTATTATTTTATTTTGATGAAAGTGTCTTTTAAACTAGTTATGAAATTGTTAAAGTCGTCTTTTCATTTTGTATCGTGCTTATTGGATCGATGATCAAGTTTTTGACTGAATTTGACATACTTGAAACAGATTGATTATGCGCAAATTGGGAATGAATAATAAGTGCAGCATTACATATCATTTGGATGAGGCACTCTGTTTGAAGCTATGTACCTTTCCTCCATTTGTTTTATAGAAAAAAGTTTGTATTGGTTTTTTCAATAATTCCTATTTATGTATGTTACTAAAATCCCATATGTTTATCATATTCTAAAATAATGTATTATCATCATCTACTTCATTCTAATTATCAATGTTATTGTGTTTGCTTGTTCTGCATTTACAATCCTATAAAGAAACTACATTATTTCATCTATTTTTTAATATATTTTATTTAATTTTCTTGGAGTGTCTATGTTTGAAGGGACAACCATCAAGATATCAGAAAAAAGTGGAGTTTGGGACAAGAACCAAGTACCACATCATTCACGTACCATTATATTCATGGGTGTGGTTGCCTCCTTTGCAAACCACAAGGTTGTGGCTGTTAAGCGTGATCGTAGTGTTTTGGTCATATCTCATGCCTTCTCTGATTCCGACTGGGCTGGTTGTCCTGAAGATCGTAAGTCTACTTGTGGGTATGCAGTGTTTCTTGGCACCAATCTTGTGTCTTGGGTGTGCAAGAAGCAAAAGACAGTTGCAAGATCTTCCACGGAGGCTGAGTACAAGGCCTTAGCAGATGTCTGTGCTGAGGTTATTTGGATCATGTCATTACTACGAGAAATCAACATCGATGGTGTTCCAGCTCCAAAGATGTGGTGTGACAATCTGGGTGCTACCTACATGTGTGCCAACCCTATATTTCATGCCAGGACAAAACATGTGGAGATTGACTATCACTTTGTTCGATATAGGGTTGCTAATGGTGACATTCAGGTGAACTTTATCTCAACAAAAGATCAACTAGCTGACATCTTTACGAAAGCTTTGCCTAGTCCTAGATTTAATTTTCTTAGAGACAAGCTTCAGGTTACCAGTCTACCTTCCGCTTGAGGGTGAGTATTAGGACTCTATCTATTTGACTCATATTAGGATTATCTATTTGACTCATATTAGGATTATCTATTCAAGGCTTTCTAAGACTCTACTTGTATATATACATTCTCTACTCTCTATCATTGTAACAAGAACTCTATTAATACAATATTCAGTTCTCATCATCCACGTACCATTATATTCATGGGTGTGGTTGCCTCCTTTGCAAACCACAAGGTTGTGGCTGTTAAGCGTGATCGTAGTGTTTTGGTCATATCTCAACATAAAAATGTTCAAATTGAGTTATTCCAGCGACATTGGTCTAGGTAATAAAAAAAAAAGTTTAGAAATTAAAATTGATGTGCAAACAACAATTACTATTCCCATTACGAGTGTGGTGGGAGGTGGGTTGCGGCTAGAATTATTTTAAATAAAAAGTTATTTGCCATTTTAGGAACTTTTAGATATAGTTTGGAGAGCTTTTCCATCCTTTGACTTCTTCCTACTAAGAATTGGTATAGATTAGGACTTTTAATCTTCATTTCATAAATAGTTTCAACATTGTAATCTTCAATTTCTTACAAATTAAAGCTGTAAGTACCTTCAATTCATTCAATTCTTGTTATTGCTTTTATGGCTTTCATCCTGTTATAATTTTACTTTTCCATTTATTGCTTTACAATGCATAGCTAAATCATTTAGGGTGCATCTAGATGTTTTTATTAGATTGATTGCATAAAGGAGCCTTATTATAAACTATANTCCCAGCATCACGAGCTGCCAGCATTAGAAGGGAAATATGTGGTATCAAGCAAAGAGACACAGAGACTCTCCACGAGTATTGGGAACGTTTCAAGCAACTGTGTGCAAGTTGCCCTCAACATGGAGTTTCTGAACAGCTCCTCATTCAATACTTTTATGAGGGATTGCTTCCCATGGAAAGAAAGATGATGGATGCAGCTAGTGGAGGTGCTATAGTGAACAAAACTCCTCGTGAAGCTAGAGATTTGATATCTATAATGGCTGCCAATTCACAACAATTTGGATGTAGACAGGACACACCTTCTAGAAGAGTGAATGAGGTGAACACTTCTTCCCTTGCGAATCAAATATCTCACTTAACTACTCTTGTTCAACAGTTAGCGCTAGGAGGTGCACATCAGGTAAAAGCTTGTGGGATATGTGCTGCTACTGGACACCAAACTGACATGTGTCCGACACTTCAATATGATTCTTGTGAGCAAGCTAACGCAATTGGAGGGTTTCCAGGCCAACCACAACGAAATTATGATCCCTATTCAAATATGTACAATCCAGGATGGAGGGATCATCCAAATTTCAGCTACAAGCCACGTCCACAGTTTCCACAGTTTCAGCCTAGGCAACCTATTCAACAACAACCTGCATCTTCCCAACAACCATCTTCTAATTCAAGTATGTCATTGGAGGATATTGTTAAGTCACTTGCCACTAACACACAACAATTTCAGCGTGACACACAGCAATTTCAACGAGACACACAACAATTTCAGCAAGAAACAAGAACAAGTATTCAACACTTAGAAAGTCAGATGAGCCAGCTAGCATCTACCGTGAGTAGATTGGAATCTCAAGGTAAGTTACCCTCACAAACTATTGTAAACCCGAAGCAAAATGCAAGTGCAGTTACCTTGAGAAGTGGAAAAGAGTTGCCAGAACCTAGAAGCAAACACAATCGAGATGCAGAAAATGAAAAAGAAGTCCATCCACGCCAAAATGATCAAAAACTTGTCAATGAAAGTCCAGAGACTTTGGTAATTCCTCCTCCTTTTCCTAGTAGATTGACAAAGTCAAAAAAGGTGGAAGAACAAAAAGAAATACTAGAGACATTTCGAAAGGTTGAGGTAAATATTCCTTTACTTGATGCTATTAAACAAATTCCTCGATATGATAAGTTTCTCAAGGAGTTGTGCACCAATAAAAGAAAATTGAAAGGCAATGAAATGGTAAGCATGGGAGAAAATGTTTCTGCCGTTTTACAGAAAAAGTTACCTCCTAAATGCAAAGATCCAGGTATGTTCACTATCCCTTGCAAAATTGGAAATGTTAACGTTGAAAAAGCAATGTTAGATCTAGGAGCTTCAATTAATGTAATGCCTTTATCAATTTACTCATCTTTAAA
>CM008342.1:6894057-6904625 GCA_002525835.2 Ipomoea batatas | reverse complement strand
TAGTCAATAACAATTACATCAATAACTTTTCATATTTCATTCTATAATATCCCATCAAACTTTTAATAACTTTTGTAGATTTTTTAATATAAAAAAAATAAAAATTTATAAATGTTTGTCCTAGAAATTTTTATAGACTCGTACAAAGTTATAAAAGTTTAAATGATTTTATAAATGTTTAGAATGATTAAACAAAAGTCATTTAAAATCCCATCACTTTAAAAATTTTTGAAAATTTATAGAAGTCTGAATTGTATATAATATAATATACTACCTCCGTCTCATTTTGGTTGTCTGATTCATTTAACGAGACTTGACTGATGTTATTTTTAATATAATTTTTCATAAGGTTTAGTATTAATATATAAAATTTATATATTTAGAAATTTACATTAAAATAAAGTACTATTAAACACAAAACAAAATTTAAAAATAATAAAAAAAATACTAAAAAAAAATAAGTGAAAGAATTGATTTAACCAATGAAAGATAAATAGGACAGGTAAAATTGGAAAGAAAGAATAATAAAAGTTGTTGGTTTTCGTAGTGGGGTGGCAATAATTATATCTTGAAGTTGTGACTTAGATGTCCTCCATCATCCGATCTAGATGTACTTGGCTTTGGACGAACACATGCAGAATAAAATAAAACAATATATATAGAGAGATTTGCGCTAGCTGTAACCTGTAACATTAATTAATGTTTACAAGTTGCAGAGTTTTTAACATAAAATACTGCCCTCTTGCAATTAAAATGTTTTTCGTCTATCTTGCAATTAAGGCAATTCCCAGTTGATGATAATTACTATACGCACACACATACTAAGTGAGAAAGAAGATTTTAGATCAGAGAGCAAATTGAATTGAATGGCTTGTGTAGCTGTAAACTCTCTTGTTAGAACTATTGAGCTTGAGTTCTTGCAACCTCAACCTCGCTGCCCAATCGTTCGACAAAAGCAACTCATCCGTGGCAATGAAAAGTTGATCCAAGATCTCCACCAGAAGCTTGGTGATCTGATAGAGCTGTTCGATGAGAATAGGATGGATGGTATCCAAGCAATTAAAGACTTGGAAACTAAGCTCAGAGATGTGGCTTTCCGAGTGGAAGATGAAATTGAATTTCAAATCGTACATCTTTACGAGGAAGAGGAAGAGGAAGAGTTACTTGCAGGAATGGCAGGTCTTTTTATGGAAAAACCACAGAGGATTATTGATGCAGAAGAAGAAGACTTGGGAATTGCTGCAGATCTTTTAGTGGAAAAACCAGAAGCAGGAGAAAGTAGTGATGCCCAAAGAAGTAGGCATTCTTTGAAACTTGGTTGTATTTTGGAAGAAGCAATAAGAGACATTGATGCCATCGACAAAGAGTTGTCCAAAGTGAAGATGGAGCTTGCCGTAGCCGCCTTGCAAGGAACTGGAAGGAAAACAACAAGTACAGTAGTTGCCGCAGCTGCAGCTTCTACCACATCTAGTTATGGAGGAGTTGTGGCGGGGGATTCCTCCCATCACCAACACGCTTCACACTCCCAGCCCCCGCAGAGCAGCAGCATAATGGTGGGGAAAAACAATGACTTCCAAATTGTAAAGGAGATGCTAATTCAGCATTCATCAAGGCAACGGGAAATTGTCTCCATTCAAAGTATGGGAGGCATCGGCAAGACAACCTTAGCTAGACGACTTTATGAAGATCCATTAGTTACCTCCCGCTTTGACATCCGAGCTTGGGTTGTTGTCTCACAAAATCATAATAAGTTACAAATACTCACAGATCTTCTAAAATCAATGGGTTGTGTAGTGGATAGCAGCACTACTGAGGATCAGCTAGCTGACCAACTATACCAAAAACTGATTGGTCGTCATCAAAGGTACTTTGTTGTGATAGATGACATTTGGAGTGTCAAGGCCTGGAATTCCATCAAAGCTTACTTTCCGGATAATGGGAATACAGTCGAGTTTTGTTGACTACTCGCTCAGCAAAGGTGGCTATTATTATAGGCTCTAAGCCTCTAACAATGAATTTTCGCATCAAATGCAATTGTTAGAAAAAGGTGAGAGTTGGGATCTATTTCATGAAAAGATAAGCAAATCTCTGGGTTCTGAATTCGATATGATTGGGAAACAGATTGTCAAGAAATGCAAAGGATTGCCTTTGGCAATTATTGTTGTTGCAGGTTTATGTTCCAAACTTCATTCATTAGATGAGTGGAAAAATGTTACAGAAACTCTAAACTCATATGCAACAACAACTAATGAAGAATGTTTTAGGATACTCTCGTTCAGTTATAATCACTTGCCTCACAATTTGAAGGCTTGTTTTTTATATTTGAGCATATTTCCTGAAGATAAAGAGATCCATGTTAGAGAAATTGTAAAGTTATGGGTTGCCGAAGGACTTGTAAAGGCATCCAAGAATATGAGCTTTGATGCGGTGGCTAGAAGTCATGTTCAAGAACTCAAGGATAGGAATCTAATTCTTGTAAGTCGGTCAAGTAATTGTGGAAGTAAAGTAAAGACATTTAGAATGCACGATTTATTGCATTCTTTTTGTGTGGGAGAAGCCGAAAAGGAGAAACTTCTGCATGTTGTTTATGGATATTGGACCAACCCCCTTCAGAAATATTTTCGTTGGGTAAGCATCCAATCAGTCCCCTTTGACCGTTCAGCATTTTATTATTTAAAAAACTGTCGATCCATCTTCCTTTTCAAAAGAGTGTTTGTAGTTTTAAATTCGAAATTTGGCCGCCTATTAAGAGTACTCTATAATGTTGAATGTCCAATGGCGTATTTTGGTCAATAACAATTTCATCATCATACTAACTTCATGGTCAATAACAGTACAATTACATCAATAACTCTTCATATTTCATTATACACCTATTCCATAATATCCCATCAAACTTTTAATGACTTTTGTAGATTTTTTAATATGAAAAAGTTTTTAAAAACCTATAAATATTTATTTTACGGATTTTTATATACTCGTACTCTGTACAAAGTTGATTAAAGTTTATAAAAAGATTATATGAAAGTCTAAATTGATTCTACAAAAGTCATTTAAAATCTAATTAAATCACTTTAAAAGTTTATAAAATTCTTAATTATTTTCACATATCATCTTCAACCTTTCAAATCCCTATTACATTGCTGTACGAGTCAATATCAGTTACACCTCCACTGAGGCTCGAACTACTTCTCATATGGTGGAGGTCACTACATGCTATTTGAGCACAATGTCACAATGTGCTTGGCAATATCATTTTGTATATAATAAAAGTTGTTGGCTTTGATTATCAAAAAAAAAAAAAGTTGTTCGTTTTCGTCATGGGGGTGGCAATAATTATTTCTGGAAGTTGACTTAGTTGTCCTCCATCATCCGATTTAGATGTACTTGGCTTTGGATGAACACATGCACAATCAAATAAAACAATATATATATATAGAGAGAGAGATATTTGCGCTAGCTGTAAGATTCCACTTAACATTATTACACAATATATACGATATTGTCATTATCTGATATGATCTAACATTAATAATGTTTACAAGTTGCAGATGAGTTTTAACATAAAATACTGCCCTCTTGATATTAAAAATGCTTTTCGTCTATCTTGCAATTAAGGCAATTCCCAGTTGTTGATAATGGCTATACGCACACACATACTAAGTGAGGAGAAGATCAGATCAGATCAGAGAGCAAATTCATTTCAATGGCTTGTGTAGCTGTAAATTCTCTTGTGAGGACGATTGAGCTTGAGTTCTTGCAATCTCTGCCTCGCCCAATCGTACGACAAAAGCAACTCATCCCTGCCAATGAAAACTTGATCCAAAATCTCCACCAGAAGCTTGGAGATCTGATAGAGTTGTTGGATGAGAACAGGATGGATGGTGTCCAAGCTATTAAAGACTTGGAAACTAAGCTCAGAGATGTGGCTTTCCGAGTGGAAGATGAAATTGAATTCCTAGTCTTACATCTTTATGAGGAAGAGGAAGAGGAAGAGTTATTAGCAGCAATAGCAGGTCTTTTTGTGGAAATACCAGAGAGTAGTATTGATGCAGTAAAAGAAGAAGAAGAAGAAGAAGAAGAAGAAGAAGAAGACTTGGGAATTGCTGCAGATCTTTTTGTGGAAAAACCAGGAGGAGGGGAAACTGATGCCCAAGTAAATTGGCATTCATTCAAACTTGGTTATATTTTGGAAGAAGCAATAAGAGACATTGATGCCATCCACAAAGAGTTGTCCAAAGTGAAGATGGAGTACGAGCGTGTGAAAGCCTCGCATGGAAGGAAAACAAGTACACTGACCAGATGTGATGGAGTTGTCATGATAGGGGATTCCTCTCAACACGCTTCACACTCCCAGGACAATATAATGGTGGGGAAAGACAATGAGTTCCAGATTGTAAAGAAGATGTTAATTGAGCATTCATCAAGACAACGGGAAATTGTCTCCATCAAAGGTATGGGAGGCATTGGCAAAACAACATTAGCTAGACGAGTTTATGAAGATTCATCAATTGCCTCCCACTTTGACAAGCGAGCTTGGGTTGTTGCATCACAGTGTCATAATAAATTACAAATGCTAACAGATCTTCTTAAATCAATAGGTTGTGCAGTGGAAAGTGCCGCTAAAGAGGATCAGCTAGCTGAACAACTATACCAAAATCTGATGCGTCAAAGATACTTCGTTGTGATAGATGACATTTGGAGCGTCGATGCATGGGATTTTGTCAAAACTTGCTTTCCTGATAATGCAAATGGCAGTCGAGTACTGTTGACTACTCGCATTGCAGAGGTGACTACTAGTATCAGCTCTAATAATGACTTTTCGCATCAAGCACAATGTTTAGATGAAACTGAGAGTTGGAATTTATTCCGTGAAAAGGCAAGCAAATCCAGCTATGCTGAGTTTGAGGCGATTGGAAGACCCATTGTTGAGAAATACAAGGGATTGCCTCTCGCAATTGTTGTGGCTGCTGGTTTATTTTCCAAACTTCATACACTAGATGAGTGGAAGAATGTTGCAGAAGCTCTAAATTCATGTGCATCAACAACAATTGATGAAGAATGTTCAAGGATATTCTCATCGAGTTACAATCACTTGCCTCACAGTTTGAAGGCTTGTTTTTTATATTTGAGCGTCTTTCGAGAAGATGAAGAGATCAATGTTAATGAAATTGTAAAGTTATGGGTTGCCGAAGGATTTATAAAAACATATGAGGATATGAGCTTTGATGAGGTGGCTAGAAGGCACATTCAAGAATTGAAGGAAAGGAACCTAATTCTTGTAAAGCAACCAAGTATTTGTGGAAGTAAAGTAAAGACATTTGGAATGCATGATTCAGTGCAGTCTTTTTGTGTGAGGGAAGCTAAAAAGGAAAACCTTCTGCATGTTGTCCATCATAAGAATGAGTTTCGTTCCCCTCCTAAATACTTCCGATGGTTAAGCATCCAATCAAGGACTTTCGAACAAACATTATATTCTTCTTTCAGAAGCTGTCGATCCATCTTCTCTTCTTACGGGAGACATATACGTTTACATTTGAAATTTGGCAGCCTATTAAGAGTACTCTATGATATTCAGTGTGATAAGGCGGCGTATTTTGTTGTCCATTTGAGATGCCTATTGTCATCGCGGTCAATTATTGCCATTTCAGATCCATTTTATAGTTGGAATCTTCAAACACTTTCAGCTGAAAGTATTGATAAAATGAGGTATTTAGAGTTCCCACAACTACAATATTTGCGTAGTTACATAGGTCTGAGTGGTTTTCCCATATTTTTTCATCAAAACTTGAAGAGCATTTGTGGGTTGCTTCCTGATCAGTGCACAAAAGAATTATTTTCAAATATTCCATACCTAAACAAGGTAAATATTCTATATGTATATGATTCTGATGATTGCATTAATAACCTTGCCTATGCACACCAGCTCCAGAGTCTGCATCTTCTTGGTACATATAATTTGCCTCCGTATGAGAAGATTACAAATTTTAACCGCCTTGTTTGCTTGAAAAACCTTATGAGCTTGAGGTTTACGCAATTGATATTTGAGTGGAAGGCAATTAATATTCTTAGTGAATTGCCTAAACTTAAGGTGCTAAGGCTAAGCGCTTGTATTGGGTGCATTGGTAATGAGTGGGAACTGTTGGAGAAGGAGAATTTCGACCAGCTAATTTATTTGGAAATTACTCTCACTTATCTAAAACATTGGGAAGCAAGTGCCTGTCATTTTCCAAATCTTCGGCACCTAGTCCTTATAGGGTGTCTTGAATTGGTAGAGATCCCAGCTGACTTTTCAGATATTGCGGAGTTGAAGTCAATCAAATTGGATTGTTGTCTTCCTTCTACGGTGGATTCTGCCAAAGAAATTCAAAAAGAGCAACAAGAGTATGGAAATGATAATATGGTTGTCATTGAAGAAGATACTATAGTGGACGGTTACTCTCTGGTATTCTTTCTCTATTGCCTTTTTTTTTTTTCACTCCGCTTTTTCTCCAAACTTGATTTAGTTTCACCATCTCCTAATAATTTCTTTTCAATGATTCATGACAGAGTTACTCTTATAAGGGAATTGAGATACATTTGAAAAGCAAAAGAAGTCTACCTAATATATATAAAGATTGATTGAAAGGCATCTGAAGAGTGTGTGATATTTGGGCATTTGAATTCTTCCATTATGTATGTGTGATTGTATCCTCAGTTGTTGAATGTTGATGTGCACTCTCATACTTTAATCTGCTATTTATTATATTCCTATATTTCTGCAAGTGTTTAAACTTCAAATATTGTATTTTAGTGGTTGGAACCTTCAAAATCTGCTGCCTACTTCTCAGACAATATTTGTTTATCAACTTTTCTTAAATAGCTTCCTCTTTCATATTTGCTATGACAGCATATTATATGACATACAGCTGCCCTCTGTATATATAGTGTTACACATTCCCTGTTTGATCACCATATATTTTTCATATATAGTCATCTGAATTTCATTTATCTTGAACAAATAAATGTCTCTTTTCCTGCATATGAGTGTTCAAATGATAAGAGATTTTTGTCAAGTATCAAATTATAGTATATAGAATTAGATGTGGTTTCACTGAGAATTTCAGTCATGACATGTATTTAAGTTAATCTGAAATTCCTAAGAATGATTTTGTAATTCATTTTTGGTCACATTTTCTAATACCACTGATGAAATACTTGGTATCAAGCTACCTTAATAGACCAACCCATCCATATAGATCAATAGGTCAATCAATACCCAGAGGCCCAATAATCCATAATCACTCTGATAAAGACTGGACAATATTTAATGCTTGTAAAACACTATCACAGCTACAGCTAATGCAACAATCAAGGCATGCATTGATTTCCTATCTGTGAATGCCTCATCTTTGTAGTGACTTAATAATAAGTCGCTTAGTGATCCCAATCATAATTCTTCATTTTTCGATCATTTTCCTCTTTCTTCATTTTCCGTTCCTTCGATCTATGTGTTCTCATTTGATTTTTTGGGTGATCCCAATCATAATTCTTCATTTTCCTCTTCTTCATTTTCGTCATTTTCCTCTTCTTCGATCTGTGTGTTCTTTTGCCTTCTTTATTATGATTTCGCTCATTTTCTTTGGGTGATCCAAAGATAAAGTGAAAATTGAAGATAAATTTATTTTGGGATTTGATAGATCTGGAGTTTTCAAAATTCTTTTTATTTGTGGGGTTAAGGATTTCAGTGGTTAATGAATTTTTTATGTTTTGCAGCAACTTTTCAAGGCGCGATACTCAAGACGGTTGAAATGAAGTTTGCAAATCCAAAGACAAAGGAGTTTCCCTCGTTACTCTCTCACAATATATATATATATATATATATATATATATATATATATGTGTGTGTGTGTGTGTGTGTGTGTGTGTGTAATTGTACCCTCAGCTCACTTGTTGAATCTTCATGTGTACTGTCATGCATGCTTCAAATTGCTATTTATATTCATATTTGAGCAAGTATTGAAATTTCAAATATTGTATTTTAGTGCTTGAAACCTTCAAAATCTGCTCCCTAGCTTGCTACTTCGTTCTGAAACATTAATTTAGGTTTAGTTATTGACCACTTTAAATTCTGCTATTGGGAACGCTTGAGTTTTGTCATGTTGGTAAATCAGCAAATCATCATGGAAGTGAGAAAATGATATTTTTACGTTCTATATTACTTTCCTATGAATTTCGTTCAAAAAAAATCAAAGGTTCAAGATTTAAACGCACGTCACTCTTCCAGATTTCAACATCCTCCAGATTTCAACAAATGGATTACAATATGCATAGAAATTAGAAAATGATAAGAATCCCTTCCTCTTTTTTTTTTTTGTTGAAGATCTCAGCCCTCTTAAAATATATGTTCTAACAATTGCAAATTGTATTACCCATGTTATTGCTATAGAAGCCGTTTTTATATCAAATTGTGTAGAGTAACATGTCACTCCTCCAAATTTAGACAAATGCATAGAAAATAATAAAGTGAGACAAATCTCGACACTCTTAACAAAAATGCATGTACCTTAACAAATTCCTTTTAAGAAAGGCATCATATCTCGTTCCATTAACTACAAATAAAGATCCCCTTGACTCAATGTACCTTCACCCCTTTGGTTTAAACTAAGACTCAATTCATCTGAATATTTACACCTATACTCAATCAACAAAATATGTATATTTACAAGTATATATGCTGAAGCTGAATTGACTAGCAGCATGGTTTTATTAATGAAGCTCCCTGTCTGTGTGTTTTTGCAGGTTTAGCACTAAGCTACATACTCAGATGATCCTCTTGAGGCTACCTGCCATCCTTTGTGATGATGATTACATAAATATGAAGCAAACTTTGCAAGTACTAATCACTCAAAACACAGAAAATCCTCCAAAAAGTGCAGTCTTCGCCGTCTTTTCTAGACCCCATGGCAGAATATTGGGACAGGAAAGTGTAAACAGTGTATATAGGCATGCTATTTTCATGGTAGTAATGGCTGTGTTGAGCCTGACAGAGCCATCGAGCCCGATTCTGGCACTTCAAAACCCATGGGCAGCAGACATGGAGGAGAATACGCGTCAAGTGCATTTCTTACATTTTCCTCCATCACACCATCCTTCTGGTCGAGTTCATCATTCGTCGTGGCATCCTGACAATTGAAGCACAAGAATATCTAAGTTGAACTAAAACTCATCTTATCTGAAACAACTGAACAGCCATGCAGATTTATTTTTTGGATGAGGGAAACCCGCAGTAACTACCCTAGGGTGTGCACTGGGTTAAGCTGGATTAATATAAACGTTACTTTGTAGAGAAAATTTTATAAATAATATTGTTTGTCCTTAAAAAGGAAAACAACGCACCTTAAGAAGGAAATAATGCACTTTAAGAAGGAAAACCACATAAAGGAAAACAATGCACTTTAAGAAGGAAAACCACGCACTTGAAGCCTTAAGTAAACGCATCTTAAGTTTCAACAACGACTGACGCACCTCTAAGCACACAAACTACGCACCTTAAAGAAATAAAATCACGCACCTTAAAAGGAAAAACCACGCACTTAAAAGCTTTAGACCAACGCACTTAAGTTTCAAAAACTAACACTTAAGGTCAAAACCACGTACCTTAGACACAAAAACAATGAAGAAAAAATCATGCACCTTAAATTTGACCCATATGAAAAATGATCAAATTGTCACATCATTTTTTTTTAAAACATTGTTAATCCTGAATGTTGATTTTGGCAAGATCAATGGTTCTCCTCTCACCGCACAATTGCATATGAGCACCAGAACGACATTTGAACAATATTATATATATATATATATATATATATATATAGATTTGTCTTTTAATCCTTACCTAATATTGCAGCATATTAAGACTTGCGGCGAAGGCCCTTTGGAATCTATCTTGAAGTTAGCCATCTGGTGCATTGACTCCCCAGTGAAACATTTTGCTGAGGTAACAAAAAGCAGTAAACTGATTACCTTATTTCACTTCTTTTCTATACTCTGCCTGTTCTGTCTAAAACAAATATGCTCTAAAATCTGATATTATTCAGAAGTTGGAACATTAAACGAATTCCCCTGTCTTGAACTGATCTCTCTCCAAGTCCCCCACCAATCGTGACTATTTGTCCGAATTCTTTCTGCTGTGTGTGTTGAAGTTAACTTGTACCATATTTTTGCTCATCTGTATAAACATATATCACTTTTTATTCTCGTTTGCTGGCTCGAATAGACTTTGCTGTTTCGTTTTCCAGGTTGTGAGAGCCTCGGTGCTCGGGCTAGGAACGAATGAGGATTCGCTCACCCGAGCCATGGTAACTCGAGCTGAGATTGATCTGGCAGAAGTTAGAGGGGAATATGAGAAGATAACCACATCTTCCAGTCTTGATCAAGCTGTTGCAGATGACACATCAGGGGACTACAGAGATTTCTTGATGGCCCTCCTTGGTGCCCAACTCTAGTTTCTAGTTTTCTGCATTTGCCACTTTGAAGATGGTAGTTGACTCTGATATATAGTTTATCAACATTTCTTGAACTACAAT
>CM008342.1:6749322-6760315 GCA_002525835.2 Ipomoea batatas | reverse complement strand
GTTATTTAGCATAAAAAAATGGTGGATGGAGTATACCTATAGGTTAAAACAGTATGTTGCTTTCTACCAAAAAAATACTATTGACTATGGGTTTATTTTGGCACCATCAAAAGCTTGAAATTTGAAGTTGTCTATGTGGTTTCATGCTGGTTTAGTTTTTATTCTGTGATCTTCTATTTTATATGATCTTATATTTGTGCCTGGGGGAGTTTTCTGATCATACTTTTGATTTGTGTACTCTTTATCTGTACAAGATCTTTGGTCATATCTGAAATGAAATGGTGAATGCATCTTGCCTTATTGATCTAAGGCCTAGTCCTGTTTCTGAATATGCAGATATGTATTACTACAAGTACTTCGGGCAGCTTAGACCAAATTCTTCCATGGATGTACTATCATAAAGTTATTGGTGTGTCGACATTTTTACTTTTTGTGGAAGGAAAGGCAGCATCCCCTGCAGTAGCGAAAGTCCTGGAGTCCATTCCTGTAAGTTATAATATCTACTTCTGTTTCATTGTCTTCTCAATTATGTTTTGCATTTTTTTCCCTCTGTTAACACATGGTTTAATGAAAAATGGATATCATGTATCGATTGCAGGGAGTAAAAGTAATATACAGAACCAAAGAGCTAGAGGAGCAACAGTCTAAGAGGTTTGGTTCAATATTATCAATTGAATTAAACTTGCATTGTTGCACTTTAATCTATTTTCATCCTTATTTCATTTATAATGCATAATTGGATAAAACTCGGCAAACAAAGTTACTGCTTTTAATTCATGCTATGCTATACCGTGAGAGAGAAACATTGGAAAGTGCATTGAAAACATGTTTGATTGTATAAATTTTTTGGAGTATTCAGTTCTGCAATATTGGAATTTACAGCATGGAAAATACTACATTCTCACGTCTGCACCTTTTGATGTCTATTCACTGCATATTCTGTTCTTATGTTGTAGCCGGATCTGGAATGAAACGTGGTTGTCAAGTTTCTTTTACAAACCTTGCAATTATGAGCTTTTTGTGAAGCAATCGCTTAACATGGAGATGGCTATTGTGATGGCAAGGGTACAGAACTTTATACTCTCACATTTCTTTCCAGTCAGATATTCTGTTCAAAAACAGTCGTTAAACATTGTTCTAAGTAATAGTCAATTTTTTTTTTAACATGACAGGAAGCTGGTGTTGAGTGGATAATTCACCTAGATACAGATGAGTTACTGCACCCAGCTGGTGCTCGTGAGTACTCTTTGAGACAGTTACTACAAGATGTGCCATCGAATGTGGATATGGTTGTATTTCCAAATTATGTAAGTTGTTCAAAATATAATCAATTAAAACTGCCATAACATGACACCACCCTTTATATATATATATATATATATATATATATATATATATATAAATGGTTGTAGCCTTCTTGTGAATTTGTTCATGCTTAAATAAAACAGATGATAATGAAATAAAAAGGTTTTAATCTGCTGTCACTATGATACTTCTTTGGTGTTCAGGAGAGCAGTGTTGAACGAGATGATATTAAGGATCCTTTTACAGAGGTAATCTATATTTCGAATTCATTATTTCTGAGACCTGATGGACTATGTTAATATGTTATTTTATTGCTGGTTTTCCAAATAATCTTTATTGATGAAAAGTTTCTTCCATGAATGAAGCAAAACTCCCAGGAGAATAGGAGATCTCAAATAGTTGCTATTCACCTAAATCTGTGATTACTAGCATTTTGCTGGTTCAAAATTTTTAATTTTTAGTTTGATATATGAAATATGTTTCATTCATACCATGATGTTTGCATAAAATGATGGGACTCAAAATTTTTCTGTCATATTTTGTCCAAAATAGGTTTCAATGTTCAAGAAGAATTATGACCATCTAACAAAGGATGCATATTTTGGAATGTACAAAGAAGCAACTCGTGGAAATCCAAACTACTTTTTAACTTATGGTAATGGGAAATCAGCTGCTCGTATACAAGAGCATCTTCGTCCCAATGGAGCACACAGGTGGCACAATTACATGAAATCTCCAAAGTATGTTTTCTTCATGATCTCATCAGTACATGCTCTGAACTTCTTTGCTCTCTCAATTTGTTGCTATTTTGCATATTTGTCTAAATTGTGTATCAGTGTATGGATTAATTTCATGTTATATATGGCAGTGAGATTAAATTGGAAGAGGCTGCTGTTCTCCATTATACATATTCGAAGTTCTCTGATGTGACCTCTAGACGAGACCGATGTGGTTGCAAGCCTACAAAGGATGACGTTAAGCGCTGCTTCATGTTGGAATTCGATAGATCTGTGAGTTTCTCCTTGCATTTGATTTCTCTTGTGTGTGTGTGTGTGTATAAATAGAATAATTGCATTTATTTCTAGGTTTTGTGCTTATTTAACTGGGTTGTTAAAATGAAAATCATGCGCTTTTTGTAATATGATGCAGGCATTCATTATTGCTTCAACTGCTACAGAGGAGGAGATGCTGAACTGGTAAATACTTAATATAATTTATCGAAGTATATTCAATGCCTCCTACCATACCCCCCCCGCGGGTATGGGAGCAACGGGTTTTGTTTTGTGATGAGTTTTGTCAACAGAGCAACCCCTTCGAGTCGATATCCAGAGTGGATGGTTACCTAACAAAAAATAGATACAATATCCAGAGTGGATTGTTACACTTGTCCAACTATAGTTGTTGGAATATATTGAGTATTGAATGTTTAAAATAATTGTTTTTACTGTTGCAGGTACCGTGAACATGTTGTCTGGACAGATAAAACGCTTAACTTGAAACTATTGAGGAAGGGCATTTTGACTAGGATTTATGCTCCCATGGTGAGCTTGTTTGTCTTTAGAAATTTCTATTCCTATCTAATTGAGCTTTTCATGTGGTATTTTAGACACAAGGAGTCCCGTAATATAATTATTTTCTCATTTCTGTTATTCAGGTGATCATCCAAGGACTGAAAGAGTCTGGTGTATTTGGCACTATCATTGCATCTGCTCAGAAAAGTCTCTCGAAGGACAAGTTTCTAGCATCCATTGAGAAGGGCAACTCATCAAGAGCCGTCGCCTCACAGTCACTTCCATCGAGAAAGATTGGCCGGAGCCACGATTCTCAGGTGACAGCGAGGAAAACGTTACAGACGGCTCCCTTCGAATCTCATGAGCCAGCTGTCCCCCCATTGTCTCCCCCAGGCATGGATAGCGAAACCGTGATTGAAGCATAATATGTTCTCCGTGCATGGCTGCTGCTGCTTTCTTCTCGTGTTGTAGTGGAAAAGAGCGGGATTTAAGCTTTTAGCAGTTCCATGGATGGCGTTCATACTTGCTCGATCTATACCTATTCCCGATCATTTACCCAAGCGGAGATGTACATGTGTTGGAGAGACGGAAGAGAAGGGAGACAGACGAATGACGGCGCCAATACATCAGATCCTCATCATTGTGTATAGAAAAAACCATTTAACCAGTGTGGTCCATTCTGTGACAATATTTTTTGAGGGATTTGTATTTGGTGTATCATATTTGGCTTCTCAATTGAGCTCTAAATGAATTGAGTAGTTAATGGCTTTGTAACTTTTGTTAAATGCAGTTATATAGTATACATTCTTCAGTATTACCTCAAAGAGCATAAAAGTGATGAGTAATGGGTAAGGAATTGAGGTATAAGGTATTCTCTACAGTGCCATGATGTACTCCAAAACCTTAAAAATGGAAAAGTCCTTTTTGTTGCTTGTACCTCTGCCATTTCTGTGGCAAAATGAGAGTACAACTATAGTGGGGTTTGGTTCCCGCTGTTGAATTTGGAAGATGGAATGGATTGGTGGGTGGAGAATAACAACCATTCGCCATTTAAGCGGAAGCAGAATAGAAAAATGTATATAAGACTGAAAGATTACAATATTCTAATAAAGAAATAAACAAACATAGTGTGTACATAGTGTGTATATATATATATATATATATATATATACAAACAAATAATTGAAAGTACCTATCCATAAATTGACACCACCTAACTCTTTATTGTTCAATACTCCTCAAGTTGGAACATCTGAAAGTTCTAAGCTTGGATTAAAACATGCACTCTACCTTACTTTGAATTACAAATGAAGATTAAAAGCAGCTAGGGAATAACAGTGCTGGATGGCTTCGGAGGGACAATGCTATACACAACCCTTTGGAATGAAGGCACCATGGGCAAAGCTTGTCACAAACAACCTTGGGAATGAAGGCACCAAGGGTGAAGATTAACACGAACGCCCTCACAGCAACATAAGCACTCTAGGATTTGTCAATTAACAATCTTCGTCAAGAACGGCAGAGCAAACAAATCATGAGCAGCAAGGGGATGTAGCAGAGCCCTTAGTAATGACATATACACCCAAAGAATAAAGTATACCGAGAACACCACATGATTGATGTTTGTACCCTTATAGGATAAGAGAATAACAAAAGAGTTTTGAAAAAAAAAAAAAGTTACCAAACTTGAAAATCCTAGGGAATAAATATGGTATACCGAAAATAAAGAAACAAATACGGTTATACCAAAACACCCCGGAAAGAAGTTTGACAACAAAGCCAAAAAGCCTTCAAACTTCACCAAAAGGTCAAAGAAGGGCAAAACAACAATCTAGAATTTTCACCGGAGAAACACAAGGAAAAATACACAGATGGAGTCGCAGAGACCCGAAGAGAATATCTAGAAAGTTTCACCAGAAAATCCTGTCGGAGGTGGCCACACACGCTGGTGCGTGAGCTTGGAAGTCCGACGATGGTGGAGGCGCGTGGCGGAAGAGATGGTGATACCGCTTGCTGGGTCAGGATCGCCGGAGACTATAGAAGGGATGGGTATCACCAATTTGACAAAAGAACTCACCAAAAGTAAGTAATTTTAAAAATTAGGGTTTCCCGTGAAGAGTAACATATGTGTATTACTGTTCAAAAAATGCAATTTTGATGTTTGAAATACCCTAAGAAAGTACGCTTTGTAAAGAATAACAACCAGACTGAAAGATTACAATATATTAGTATGATTCTATATTATCTATGTTTCTAATAAAGAAACATAGTATGTATGTATATATATAGACACATAACTAAAAGTACCTATTCATAAATAGACACAACCTTATAAATAAACCTAACCCTTTATTTTTCAACACCTGCTACAAACATTGAAGGTTTTGGTTTGGATTAGACTAATTTTTATTTTTTTTTGCCATTTTTGAGGTGCCAATTAGGGAAGAGAGAGAAATGCAAGAAAAATGGAGAAAAAGAAAACGGAAAAAATAGGTGGACAACAATTTCTTTCAAAAAAAAAAAAACTGAAAAAGTTTAAAAGTAAGCGGACACAATTCTTGCACTCCACTTGCAACTAAGTCTGAAAGTTCAAAGCGGGTCTATGAGATCTAGAATATAATATGGGGAAGCCAAGAAACTCAGATTATAAAAAGAAAAAGAAAAAAGCAGATATCTGATTCCAGGCTGTGTTAAAGAGACAAACACTGTAATTGAAAGTGTATCAGAAAAATAAAGCTGATGTCTGATGACAGGTAGTGGAGTTAGGACAGGAAGCAACTGACCAGTTGGCTTGTTTCCAAAATAAGCAACTGAATACAGGACAGGACACTAAGAATACATTTATACACTAGTCCCTGACATAACAGGTGACCTCAAAAAACTCCCATTGACAAAAAGAATGCAAGTTACTGATGATTTTTTTTTTTTTTGAAACCACAGGTTACTGATGATATAAACCTTACTCCTAACAGTCAAAACAAATGGCTCAAAGTCCATTAAGTATATTGGCAATAAGACATATAAAGGGTGGGTGTGTCATTCTCCCAGGCAAGATTTCTTCTTTTATACATGAAGTTGTTTTGCATCATTTATAGTCTTCTGAGTTCTTAACTTTCCTCCAGGTGTAATTTGCTCCCTGTTCGCCTCCTTGAAACCTCGAACTTTTGAATGTTGAAGTATGGTATGAAGAGCTTTCCCTCTTCCTGGAACCGCCATAGAAAGACTCCCTGCCGGTGTTAGATCTTTCTAGCTCAAAATACGAGGGCTGATTATTCTGAAAGCCGGAGTTCTTCCAACTGTTTGTAGCTCCACCGCCTCGAAGTGCATTGTTTCCCCTAGGATCACAATGGTTACCTGAATTCCATGGCTTGTGATCCCTGTCAATCCAAGAATTTCGAGTCTGGAAACCGTTGTGATCCTTATCGTTCCAGGCATTTCGACTCCAGGACCCATTTTTGTTATTGCCCCATTCGTTTTGCCTTGTGCACCCAGCATTCCCACTGTCGTGATTCCAAGAACCGTGCCCAGGGTGGTCCCTATCGTTCCATGAATTTTGACCCCAGGAGCCATTTTTGTTTTGCATTGTGCACCCAGAATTCCTGCTATCGTGATTCCAAGAATTGTTCCAAGTATTATCGAGGCCGCTTGGGGCATTGTGCCCAGGGTTCCAACCCCACGAAGAGTCGTTTCCGCCACCTCTCCATCCTGTGCCCTTGAAAGATCCTCCGGTTTTTGCGCAACTCTCCTCCCACGGATCGCCAACGTTTTTCGAAATTTTTGATTCATTCCACTCGCCCGAACCCTGTCCTGCTTCCGGAGTTCCATTCCCCTGTCTATGGCCAACCTCCCAAGCATTCTCACCGTTATGAAGATTTTTATTATCTTGTGGTCCCGTGCATCCGGAAACATCCTCTGAGTTGTTGACATTTGCTTCGTCAGGGTTGAAAAAATCTCGATCCAAATCCAATATCATTTCGGGGTCAACCGTTACATTCCAATCAACATCATCAACGTACTTACAGGGATCAGGCAAAGGATTATCACAGGCGACGCCGTTAGTCCTAGCCCAATATCTAGTTTTGGCATCATGAAAGGCTTCTTGACTTGCAGAATCGTCCCACTTAACCACACTATCATGGCAGGAAATGTACTTCTTCGTATAGATAACCTTGTTCCAAGGAATCCCCACCGACTTGCAGAAATCTATCTCCCATGAGGGCACGCTATTCTCCTGAAAAGCTTCAGCGTTTGGAAACAAAAATAATTTAGAAGTCATAGTTACAAGGTCACAAAATACCATAACACATTTAGATTTGAAATGAAAGTTATCACCAGCCAAACAGAAGAGCTGAACCTGTATTATATAACAGAAAATTATAATTTACAGATAAAATCATACATCCCATTAAGTAAATGGTAGAAAATAGAAATCCACCCTAAATGACATCAACAAAAACAACCAAGCTTTCCACAAATCAGCAACCAAAAAGGTTTGTGATAGTATAGGCAGAGAACCTTGTATATATACTTCTCCGATTCCACATGCCTAAAAATCGCAACCATTATCAACAAATTATTACCACGGAACTGCAGATATACAATTCCAAGTGAAATGCTAACTCCCCTCACCAATCCAAAGATTAAACTAACACAAAACTTCCCTCCTTATGATCCATTTTGTCGGGTATTTCTACCCCGCTCCTCATTATCCATCTCAATATTGTGACTCTACCCAGACTCAAATACCATGAACATATATAAACTTTAATGATTTTCCCCATAAGTAAACTTATCCTCCAAAACATGGTTCCCCTGAACATTTCATCTTCAACTTCTTCATAATTTCATCATTCTCAGTCATAATCAATTCTCTCTGGGTTCTATGTTAACCTATCAAACTTATTTACATCTGGGAGACAACAATGATAATCAATAGAACAGTAAGCAAAGACTATAAGTTCTGGCAACAACCCCCAAACCCTGCCCCTTTCACCACACACAAAATGCAATTCATACAAGCACATAAGCACAAAACAAAGCAATAAAGTTCCAATATTTTCTCAATTAGTCCTCACGTTCATCCCAGGAAGGCAAACTTATCACAAAAAACTGCCGATTCCAAACCATTTTTCAAGAAATCAAACGCTGAAAATGAACGACGGCGCCACTAGTTAAGATCAGAAAACGGAAACCGCAGAAACGCAATGAGAAGAAAGATACCGGAATCAAACTTATCGTCGAAGTCAGTAGGATGGAAATCTTGGTATTGGTAGTCGTAGTTCCTTCTGGGGAAATATCTTCGATTCCATTTGCCCATCTGACGTGATAGATGTGAGGGCACGCAAGGTAGTGCCTACAGAACGAAGGGTTTCAAGATCTAGGATCCCAAAGCCTTCTGACTTCTGGAGCCACTGTGCAGATGCAAAGAATCCAGAAAAAGGTTCATAACGGCGGTGGATAGAACTCAGAGAAGACAAAAGGGGTTTTGAGAGGCATTTATAGGAAATATATACGACACGCCGGTTAGATCAGGTTCACGAACATGTTACATATTTCGGGTTGTGTGATGTGTTGGATTTGTAATCTGTAGTTACTTGTGCACTCTCAAACTATTAGAAGGTAAATCACACCACAAAAAACCTAGATTTTTTAACTTTAGAAATTTGTAATTTTCAAGTTGAATCGTAATTTAAATCACGAAATAATAAACCGCTCTGTTTAAAGTTGAATTTGTGTAGCAAGAAAACTCCGGCGCCTTTATAATGCTTTTGCAGTAAAGTAAGGAATTCGTTTCGCGATTTTTTACTTCTTACTCATGCATGTCGTCCAATCTCTCACTCTCTAAATTGTCATGTCAGACCGGTACACCAGAGTATGCTTTCTAGTGGAAGTAGCAATTAACTCTGTTTCTTTGGGCATCTCAGCAAAATTTATTATGCTGCAAGCCCAACTTGGCGCCTTTATAATGCTTTTGCAGTAAAGCAAGGAACTCGTTTCGCGACTTTTTACTTCTTACGCATGCAGAACGTCCAATCTCCCATCCTCCAAATTGTCATGTCAGATCGGTACACCAGAGTATGTTTTATAATGAAAGTAGCAATTAATTTATCTGTTTCTTTGGACATCTCAGCAAATTCATTATGCTACAAGCCCAGCTCGGCGCCTTTATAACACTTTTGCAGTAAAGCAAGGAATTCGTTTCGCGACTTTTTACTTCTTACTCACGCATGTCATTCAATCTTCCACTCTCCAAATTGTCATGTCAGACCGGTAAACTCAGAGTATGCTTTCTAGTGAAAGTAGCAATTAATTTCCTTGCTTCTTTGGACATCTCAGCAAATTCATTATGCTGCAAGTCCATCTTGGCGCCTTTATAATGTTTTTACAATAAAGCAAGGAACCCATTTCGCGACTGTTTACTTCCTACTCACGCAGGCTGTCCAATTTCTCACTCTCCAAATTTCATGTCAGCCCGGTACACCTAGAGTATGCTTTCTAGTGAAAGTAGAATTTCATTTCTTTACTTCTTTGGACATCTTAGCAATTCATTCCGTTGCAAGCCCAACTCGGCTTACGCAATGATTGGAAGCCTTCTTATTTAATATTTATAATAAGTTTTTTGTAATCCTTAGGCATTGGTATCCGTGTCTACTTCAGTGCAAACTTTCGATTTTTTGTACCCTGTTTTGGTCTTTAAGCTATTTAAAAATGAAATAGATCAAATAATTAAGTAATTTTAGATCTTCTTTCAAATCAACAGTGTAACCAATTTAGTTAGGAGATCATTTTTAAATATATATTAAAATATTTCATATGGTTAGTATTAGAAATGATACACAAAAAACTGTATGCTCATTATAGGA
This sequence comes from Ipomoea batatas, assembly GCA_002525835.2. Taxonomy (NCBI): domain Eukaryota; kingdom Viridiplantae; phylum Streptophyta; class Magnoliopsida; order Solanales; family Convolvulaceae; genus Ipomoea; species Ipomoea batatas. Next base: position 6,750,636 of record CM008342.1, on the reverse strand, counting down.
AAAGAAAATTACTACGGAGTAATATATAAATACAAAACTTTGTGTGTGTATGTGTACGTACGTGTGTGTATATATTTAAGGGATGGTTTATATGCGAAATTTCTCTCAAATAAAAATGTGGTGAAAAAAAATATGAATATTTACTTTTTGGGCCAAATATGGATTATTGCATTCTTATTATTTGTTGGGCTTCATTTAGCAAGTCCAATCAACAAATTTGAGCCTATCAGCCTTCAATTGCATTTAATTTAGACAATTGGATCAATTTAATTAGACAATTTGATTAGTTCAAATAAATTAATAATTGACCCGATTACATCAAGATGAGGCCTAACACATATGAAGGCTATTTAAATTTTGCTTTCTACCCTTGTTAATATGTTCTAAAGCATTATGATATTCAAATTAATGACTGTATTCATAATAAAAAGAATTAGTTCGAGATAAAAATAAATATTTTGATTGAATTAATAAATTTAATTAATCAATAGGGTTATAGAGCGGCTCTATTTACTCAATAATAACACCAACATTATTGTCTTCATGTAGGCATTGTGTCGTCAAAAGAATATGCCTCGTTCTTTGCCATTAAGTCAACCATCACATTAGTAATTACTATGTAATATGATCTGCCTAAATGGCTTAGTTGAGAGGTGGCATGTCAATTTCATGATAGGATCTTTAACGTGTTGTTTTAGTATAAATTTAAAATTTCATCAACGTGTTATGGGATTCTAATTTTCATTTCATGTATATTATGACTGACCACATTAGAGCCTTTGTGCTACCTATGCTCATTTATAATACACTTAGACTTATTGTATTTGACTCATTAACCATGAATTAGATTAAATAAGAATTGTCAGATCAAAACAGTTGGCTGGATAATCACAAAGTCCTAAGTCAATTCCTATGAAAATCGTCTATTAAACTTATTGATTTAAACTGGTTAGTTATTAACAACTTAAACTGCTTTACTTTCTTGGTAATTTTGCTATAGTCAATGGACCATTTTGGTAATTAATAATTGACTGAAATAGTCCATTGACTATAGTGAAATTATCAATTTGGTCCCGATTTAACGGATATCAAACGGTAAAATAAACGGAAAATCAAAATGGTTACAATTTTCAAAATTAATGACTTAATTGAGCAAGAAAAATTGTCGAAGATCAAATTGATAATTTCACAATAGTTAAAGGACAATTTCTGTAATAAACTCTTAATTAATTTATTTACTTTTAAATTTGGTTAATAGTTAACCGAATTAACCGATTCCATCCCTCTTTTACTAGTTAGTTGTGCAAACGGCTC
>CM008342.1:6604469-6622153 GCA_002525835.2 Ipomoea batatas | reverse complement strand
GCGGAAAGAAATATAATAATATTATTATTATATATAAAAAGTAGTGAAATTTTCACTTGATTTACTACCAACTAGTTTGGCAACCATAAGTATAAAAATTGTAATTCTCTCATATTTGTGCAAATTTGTTCATTTATGGAGTAACACTTTTTGCCTTCGAGAAATTCAATAATGAAATTATAATTTCATTGTTTGTGCAAATATGTTCATCTCTTTGGTCTAGATAGTGTATATATATTTCTATAAGTATGTGAAAATTGTAATTCTCTTATATTTGTGCAAATATGTTCATTTATGGAGTAACACTGTTTGCCTTCGAGAAATCCAATAATGAAATGTACTGCATTGCTTTTTTACATTATTTTGCCTTTGTGCCTAACTTTGCAGTGAGGACCCCCATAGTTTAATTTGTATTACAAATCAGGTTTTTATTTATTTATTTTGGTGACTAGATAACCACTAAGCACTACTCAAGAGTGTCTACTAGATAAACTTTAATTTTATATATATATATATATATATATATATATATATATATATATATATATATATGCAATAACACACAAATAACATATGAAAAGTTAATCGCACTAGGAAGACATTGTGCATCATGTTTCACCCATTCACCACTCCTTTCATGACTATATTTATTTATTTTGCACTTATTTTTTAGTGATGTTTCATGTTAGTGTTAATTTGTATTAGTTGTTTTGTAAAATACCATAATGACATGCAATTTCGAATATAAGCATGCTAAATTCAATCATAACATTAATTCTATGGTGTTTGATAACATTTTTTTGGAACTATCCATTTTTTCATCTATGTATAATATATATGATGGTTGTTAATCATACTTGTCTTTTAAAAAATAAATAATATATACAACAGTATTTAAATAAACTATCGCATTTTCTAATTTTGAAATTGAATATCATAAATCATAATATTTGATTAAAGTACACATAAATAAACCCAAATTGTTTTCAAAAATACAAAATAAACCCAAATTATTAGTTATTTCTGAGGTTCCTTGAGCCCACATTTATTTCCTATACTACAAGATTATTTTTCCTCCAGATATTTAGCTTATTTAACTTTGTTTAGTCATTTAACAACAAGGACTCCATGGCCCAATGGATAAGGCGCTGGTCTACGAAACCAGAGATTCTGGGTTCGATCCCCAGTGGAGTCGGTTTATTTTTTGCAGCTGATTTATCCGATGCATCAACGTTGGTTCTCGCCGTCCGTAGTGAGTAGTCAATTTTAAAGCCCACATCCGTTTCATTAAGTGTGGTCCACTGGTCCGTCTGGAAACCCAATACAAATATCTACCAATTTTTATTCTAATAAAATGTAAATTAAATGCACAAATTATTTAAAACTTAAATTCCATAATTAACACATTGAAAATATTCGAATAATTTTTTTGAAATAGAAAATATTGTAATATAATTACTAAATTACTTAGCTTTCGAATGCAAATATATATATGTGCACAAAATCTCTTTGCTCCTTACTTTGTGCAGCGGAGATATGGGCCCTACTAAGAAGTATTTAACTTGCTAAACATTTGGGATTCCAAAAGAGTTATATTTGAAGGTGACTGCCGGGAGATTGTGGATGGAATGTTGAACAATCCGGTCTATAGTCATGTAACATATTAACCCAATGGGTAGCTCAAGTGACAAGTGAGTTCTCTTTGTGGGGAGGAATTTCGGGAGAACCCGGGTTCAATTCTCACAAGTGACGATTCCCCCTGGGCCAGCTCCCGTGCCTTCCGGACTCCCGGAGTGAACGTGGGTAGACCCCGGACCGTTAAACGGACGGAGAGAAAGACCCTGTAAATTTACCCAAAAAAAAAAGTCATGTAACATATAACATCCTCCAAGCCTGCAAGGCAAACAAGAATTGAGAGGCATAGATTCCTAGAGCATAAGAGCAACTCCCCGGGAGTCGAATACAGTAGCAGACATATTAGCTCGTTCCTTCGATAAGTTCCCTAAAGGGATACATGTGAAGATTGATCCACCGGATGAAGTCATGATTCCCTTGGAGCGAGAATGATAGGGATGGGTTTCCCTCTTGGAGATTTATGCATAGCTGTAGCTAGTTGGAACATATACTTATGGGTGTCCCCCTTCCTTACATAAATAAAATTCTAGATAGTGTATATTCAAGTAGTTCATTTAAAGAGCTTGATTCTCTTGAGCATGACAAGGGCACAAGGCTAATTATATTAACCAAAGCCTTAGAGAGTAGAGACAACGCAAGCCCTGAGACCAAGTTAAGGCTCACTAGATCGAGCTAGGGGGCTCCAGGGCTGCAAGTGACTCCCCGGTCGAGGCTAGCCCCGGAGGTTCCTTGAGTTTGGTTTGGGCCTCACTTTTCAATTCTCCATGTTACCCGTTCGGTCCTTCGTAGTTTGCACTTTGTATCCCGCTCGAACACCACACGCTTTGAGCGGGTTTTTTAGACCAATCTTGATATATCCCTTAAAGGTAAATAATTGCACGTTGGTAGTCGTATTCAGCAACGCAACATGGAGGGCCACACTCTATGGCGACGCTCATCTTCAATGCACAAAAAAGTCATGGACAGATAGATAGATTAATAAAGGCTCCATACCTCTGAAAGCTTCTCCAACACAAAATATCTCAAGTTTTAATTTACATAAAGAAATGAACAACGGAGCAGCTGTAGACGACGGATTCGTATACAAACAAGAGGTCCATCTCACTGTCCTCAAAACTTCCGTCTTCTTCGCCGGTGATGGATTCGCCGCCTACAGCTCCGACGGCCAGCTCCTCCTCCGAGCCGACTCCTACGGCCCCGACAAACGCCACCAGGGCGAACTCGTTCTCATGGACGCCGCCGGCAAATGCCTCCTCACCCTCCGCCGAAAGGTTTTGCAATAATATCTCAAAGTTGACTCCAAAAGTTTAGGAGAAAATTGCGCACTATGTGTTTGCAGAAATGCGTGACTTAAATATTAATTAATCCGAACAACACTCAATAAATAACGTTAAATCTGATTTGTATAACATTTTATTTTATTTGGAGCAGTGGCCGAGTCTTCACCAGAGATGGGAAGGGTTTTCAGGCGAGAGAACGGAGGGTCAGAAGCCGATCTTCAGCGTGCGATGGTCGTCGATAATCGGACGGTCGAGCGTGACGGTGGAGGTGTACGACGATCCGGGGGAGGAGTACAAGATCGAAGGGTGCTTCGCGCAGCGGAACTGCACGATCTTCAACGCCGGCGGCGAGGAACCGGTGGCGGAGATTCGGCGGAAAGTGGATCCCTCCGCCAATGTGGTGCTGGGGAGAGAGGTGTTCTCGCTGTCGTTGAAGCCGGGGTTTGATGGGGCCTTCGCAATGGGGCTTGTCCTCGTTCTGGACCAGATCCACGCCGATGATCATTACGTTTTCGCCAATAAAGGAGATGATAGTCGAGTCGGTGCGGAGCCCATTTCTGATGATTTTGATGATTAGTTATATATTTTACTTCAAATATGGAAGAATTTTTTTTTTCTAGGCTGTAAAACTATATTATCCATTTATCAATTAGCATGTCAAGACTGAAACATAAATTTTGTGGTGAGATGTTGTGTAGGGATGCAAACGAGTCAGGTCGAGCTTGAGTTTGGGTTGGTTTGAACTCGGAACTCGATAAGAATGGGTGTGCTTGTGCTCAAGCTCAAAAAATGATGCTCGAGTTCAGCGTCGAGCAGTTCGAACAACTCGTTTGACTTGACTGTTCGAGCTGGAGTTGAATTCAACTCAAATTTAAACTTTAAGTATATATATATATATATATTTTTTATTTATTTATTTATTTATTTATGGTTCACAAGCGGCTCGATGAGCCACGAGTTTAAAATATTTGAACTCGAGCTCGGCTTGATTACATAACGAGCCAAGCTTTGACTGAGCGGTTCGAGAGCTGTTCACAAGCGGCTCGGCTCATTTGCTATCCTAATGTTGTGAATTGTAACTCTTAAATATGTGTGAAATGAGTGATGATTTTATAAATTTTGTCAAGGATGTTTGGTATAATATAACTCTTAAATGTGTGTGAAATGAAGAACAAGTTTATAAATTTCGTGTGTTTGGATGACCGGGCGAAAAGTCAGAGGAAAGAAAACACAAATTAGACATTTTTTATATGGTTGACTTGTTTGGTTACAATATGTCGGCAATTTATATCATGGGAGTTAATTCCCAAAATGGTCCTCCGACTATGACCTTTTCTTAATTTAGTGCCTTGACTTTTAATTGCACCCAAAGTAGTTTCCAAACTATTCAATTTTAAGTCAATTTGGTCTCCGTTAANCTACGCTGAGCTTCCACCGTCGCCGCCTAGCCATCCATCTTATTCGCCAAACATTGCATCCAGTTGCCATCGCACCCCAAACCTGACCAAATCGTCGCCATCGCCACCATCGATTGCCACACCGATATCCCACCGTCACCGCCCAACCAACTGTAGACCTCTATGCTGAGCTTCCACCGTTGCCGCCTAACCCTCCATCTTATTACCAATAGCAATTGCTGAGGGGGAGAATATTGGGTAATGGGTATGGATTTAGACTTTTGATTTTTTTTTAAAATATAGTTGTGGGGTTTTAATAATAATAATAATAAATAAATAAATAAATTTATACTTTAAATGTTTAAAATTAAAAATTAATTATGCTCGTTTTACGAAAAATGAACCAAACACTGAAACACACCAAGATAGTTTTATAGATTGTAACCAAACACTTGAAAGAAAAAAAAAAAGGAATAAAATAATTCATTTTCTATAAAACATTTTTATAAGTCATTTTACTACTTTTCAAACACACTCTTATTTGGAAAATGTGTTTGTTTTACAACATGATAGGAATTTGGCATATTTTTCCAAATGCATTTTCTCAAAATGAGTTTTGTTGTTCATTTCTTGTCCAAGATTTGAAAAGGAATATTAAGCATCCCATCATATATAATCATTAAGCTAGTTCTAGAGCATCCATAGCACTGCATTTTTAGAACACTGTAAAAATAATGACATTTTTTTTTTTTGACATGGGATGTAATTTTTTTAGAAAATTAACTCCTATAAATTAATAGATTTTTGTGGGGTCCACATTTGGTCTTTTAGTATTATTGTCACATATAAGTCTAGGAAAAAAATGGAATTAACTCTCTTCCTAAAAAAACTATGGGTGTGTTTGGTTGGGGGGTTAGGCATAAGGAATGAGTATGAAAGTGATTGTTTGTGTTTGGTTGATAAGGTTTTGTGAATGCTACTATGGGTTTGGAATACCCCATTAATGACAAAACTCATACCCTTATTAAATAAGGGTTTCATATCCATTCCTCCTTTCTTCCTCAACTATTAATAATCATTCCCATTCCACCCAATTACCAAACATATTAAATACTTTCACCAAAATCCATTACCATTACCAAGTATTTGATACCCATTCCGATTCCAATTCCCATGTGCGAACCAAACGCACCCTATATCATTTTTTCTTTTGACTCATCCTCATTTTTTGAGCTTCCAAACACACCTAAGTATAAAAAACACAATGCATTTGGGATATGCACTTTACTTTAAAACAACATTTTCCCCTATACATTTTAGACAGAGTTTGACCCAAATGCATTTTCGAAATGAACCTTGCTCATTCTTATCCAAGATTTGAAAAACACCTATTTTCATCCATCCGGGCAAATAAAAATTGCCCATTTCAATTAATCAATTCCCCTAGAACAAGAGTGTGGGGGTTGGGAGAAACCCAATCTCAAAGAGGCCAAGAATGAAAGAACAGAAACAAGTTTAGAAGCCAAAAAACCACATGATGTCAAAAGTGAACCAAGAACAGCAGTTCCATTACTAATTCATAAGTCAATCCTCCCAGGCCACCATACAAAAACAATAAATATGGTGAAGAGAGATGAATGGCCATTGGCCAGGGAGAGCCTAAAGTTGGTTAACTTTTACAATGCCCTGCTGAAGAAAGTTGTCTGCATCAACTGTCACTTTGTTCATGCTTATCTAAAATGACTAAAAGCCTCTCCATATTCTTCATGTACTTCAATTCCCCCCTACTCGGGGGAAGGACAACCTCGTCACTTCAGCTCCAGATGGTTCTCGGAGTTGCTGGAATGAGTTTCCTGGTCAGGCGTCTTCCTCTTCCGACATGAACCGGTGGGAGGACTGTGCAGCAAAATGAAGAAGAGAACAAGTTAAGGTAAACCGTAAACGTCTTGAATTGAGCACGTCAGAAAGATGCAATTTTGAAGAACGGGATATTACCCCAACTGCAAGGTAGTATCGGAAACCTCATTCTCCAAATCATCGTCGCACCCTGTGTTGAGACTCTCGGCGCCATCTTTTCCGGAGGAACAATTCTTCAGTGCAGGATAATATTCGAGATAAGGTGTTGGCATTGGCATACTCACGTTTGATGGAACTAATCCTCGAAGCTCTTCTATCTGCGTTTCATCAAATGGCAGACAAAACGCGTTAAACACAAGTAAGTATTCATCAAAATCAGATGATTATTAAAATATTTGGTTTGCCTGTCTGCGCAAATTCTCATTTTCCACCATTGCACGCTCCTCCTGGTTAGAGATAGAAAACACGTAGCATCAACATAGGTTAGAACTTAGAAGTCATTAATCACTGCTGTAAAATGATGTCAAAATGGCTTCATCATCTCATTAATCAAAGCATAAGCACATAAAAATTACAAGTAACATACAGCCCAACTAGAACCGGCTAAAATATAATAAGCAAAACGCCTTATTCATACCTGTTTTCTCGAGTTCTCTAGTTGTTCCAACAGTAATTGCTCCTGGAAATATACATTACAGATTTAATCCATTAAAGATCTGTGAAACAAAGACAAATAAATGTTTGTCATAATAGGAAAATAAAAGAGTAGTGCCAAACCTTTCTTCCCTTTATAGCTAACAGTGCTCCGTCTAGTTTATGCTCAAGCTGGCGCAATTCATTCAAACCCATACCAGTAAGGTCCTTACCCAACAATTGCCTAAAATAAGATCCAGGTTCAGTAATATTAAAATGCTTTCGTTTTTACAAAGATCTGTGGAAAACGAACATTGGATGACTAACAGAAGACCTACAATTGCTTTGATTTAAGCTCTGAGATTTCGTTGTTCAAAACTTCCACCTCCTTGTGCTCCACCTGCTTATTCATAGAGTCAGAAAAATAACTCCGTGGTCAGGCAAATGGAAGCAAAGCTAAAAAAGTCATGAAGGCTAAAATTGGAATAGAATTGTCAAGCTCCGTATAGGCACTTCTCGTGGTAACCTTTTTGTGAATCTATAAGAAACTTATTAATGCACATCCATTGTGAGTTTAGTACAAAAGCATAATACTTTAGGGTTAACAATCTAAGTCTGTTCACTAATCAATACAGAGTATGTTCCCGTGCCACATCGAGAAAAGATTACAATTGGATCGCTACTGTAAAGAATTCCTTTCGACCAGAGTAAAAATTTTTGGATGATCACTTGATTAACGTTCTGTATGCATATCTCCAAGACTCGAATCCTGTTCCCCATCCCCCCACCCCCAAAGGGAAATAAGAACAAAACCTTTCAGCATAGGAAAATGCATCAGGATAAACATTGTATCTCTGATCTGTGTTACAGAAAACATGACGAGTGATAATATCTAAGTGGACTGCATAATAATAATGACTCGACAAGAAGGCAAGCCTTTTAAGTTTTACCTTTGGCTTCTTTTCTACAATTTTAGGTGTCTCTGTAGAATCTAGACATTTGTTATACCTTGCCAGTGTTTGCTTCATGCTGCATAGAGATAGAAAGCATAAGTATAAATAAAATATTTAGCATACACCGATGAAACAAAGGGTATTATCATTGCCAGAATATGAGTAGAGATAATTGGGCTATCTATTCTATTGTGTCGAAGTTCTAGTTAGTCTAGTTATTACAGTTTGAATATATCATTCAATATCATGTAATCCCTATATAAAGACTCTTTAGGAGTCATTGTAATACAAAAGATATCTATCGGTTATCAAGATAACATTCTTCAGGACAAGAAAGAAAACATCCATATACACAACAAACACAACCTCAACGATAGGAAGAAAAGGAGTGATCACAGTTATCAAGACAATTTTCTTAACTATGAGACAACTCAAACAAGCACATGTAGTCTTTTTACCCGCCTTTCTCTAAAATACTACGAGGATGCTAGGAGACTCGCCTTTCCTTAGTTCAAAAAATTCTCAAAGATGATTTACTAGGCAATTGCAGGAATGCACGAGTAATTTCTGGAATTAGAGTTATCACTCTCATGAACAAACTTGGAGAAGGCTCTACATGAAGCTACATTGGCCATCATAAAGGTAACACCAAATAAGGATCAGTTTTTCTTTTTCTTATTGTAATTTCATACTCCTTATTAAGATGGCATTTCAAGAAAAACACACAAATCCTTCAAAGTCAGTCAATTGCAAATAAAAAGAGCCTTGCATTAAGATCCCGGTGCGCTATAAATGACATTCAATTAAGCACAACGCAAAACATCAAACTGAATATGAATTTACAATTGACCTTGCAGAAGCGACAAGGAAATAAAACTCCAAACGACAAAAAATAATTGAACATGAGCCAATGTCCACATAATGCACTACAACAGTCAAGTACGTGCTATCCAGTACTCATACTATAAAGAGCTCCAAAACTGGACTATAAACATTATTAGGAAACACAACTCTGTTGCCTGGTTACAGCTCATATGCATATCTCCCCTTCTGCAATGCCAATTTATAGCTACACAAGTTTGAAGCTCAGCATATACATGAAAAATCAATAAAACTAATTGCAGAAAATGTTAGACAGTGGCTAAAGCTTATGGGCAAAGCAACAAGCACCAAAAGTCAAAATAAATCATTTTTCCCACTTTGGGCAAAGGGGAATGGAACCTACTAGATGGTAAAACAACATTGAAACTCTTGAAAGTTGAAACCCCTGAAAACAAATGATTTTGCTACCTATATAGCTACATGATTAGTAGTATCTTGCAACCATGTACACTCAAAAGTCAAAAATACAATCTTTTTTGAATAAATTGTTCTACCCAGAAAAAATAGCAATGGAACCTACTAGATGGTAAAACAACATTGAAACTCTTGAAACCCCTGAAAACAAATGATTTTGCTACCTACATAGCTACATGATTAGTAGTATATTGCAACCATGTACACTCAAATAGTCAAAAATACAATCTTTTTTTGAATAAATTGTTCTACCCAGAAAAAAAAACAGTTAAAATTAACAAAATCAACAGGACATGGAAATCATAGCAATCCAAAATTGGCACATCTGCCAGAAACCCCCCACTAAAAATCTAATCTTTAGTCAAAAGAAGCAGCCCAAGCATAAAATCCATTACTAAACACAATCAAGGAACCAATCACATCAAGAATGCCACATGCAACAATGATAAATCCCCAAACTAGAAGCAAAAAAGGAACAGAGATATACCTTGTACTGGAGTACTCAAAAAGCTTGTCGGTACTGGAGAAGATGATGACAGCGACCTCAGCATCGCAGAGAATGGAGAGCTCCTGAGCCTTCTTGAGGAGCCCAGAGCGCCTCTTGGAGAATGTGACTTGCCTGCTGTTAACATTCTCAATCAATTTTATGTCAATTTTCCCCCTCCCCATTATTTTCCTTGTCCAATCAAGAACCAAAACAAAACAAAACCCCCTCTCTATACACACAAAACCAAACAAATCTCCCTCCCCCTTCTCTCCCCCTATTCAGAACTGAGAAGAAAAGGGTTTTGACCGGGGGGGGTGGTGGAGGAGATATATAGGGAATGTGAACAGGGAAGGACAATTAGAGAGGGGAAACAATGGGTTGCTAAATATAGAGAGAGAGAGAAGGGGGGAGAAAAGGGGAAGACAGAGAGAAGAAGAAGAAGAGAGAGAGAGAGAGAGAAAGAGAGAGAGAGAGAAGGTGGAGAGTCCCCAAATGGCGAGAGTCTGGAAACGGCAAGCTTGCATGGGATTTTGCCATTCTCTCCTCCTTTCCTATACACTGCATGACTCTGTTGTTGCCACATTTAGCTTGACTCCCCCTCCCATTGGTCCTTTTTTGGGCCCCACCCAACCTTTTTGCTATTTTTACTCCTTTTTTTCTTTTTTTGGTCTTCCTTCAAATATTTTGCAATTAATAGTTTTACCTAAAACAGATGCGGTACCAGGGGCACTCCCGTCTTTTCACCCCCCTCACTCTTGTGAATTTCCCCATTAATGACGTTTACCTAAAACAGTTTCGGCTCCAGGGGTATATTCGTCATTTCAACCATTTTTCCTAATCTTTCTCTTTTTTTTTTGGAAACACCTAATCTATTTTAATCGCTCCGTGATATTTCGGTAAAATGCTAAGAGCCGCTAATTTTTTTTTTATTTTTTTTATTTTTATTTTTTCCTTTTTAGGGTTTCGTTTAGGAGTTAGGACAGCGATAAATTATTTAAAATTGCGACAATGAGTACTAAAATGTACTTATAAAAACAAAATTGAGTTTAATAAATTAGTAAGGCTATAACGTTTATAGAAGATATTTATAGAAGATGGTAAATGATTATTAAACAAAATATTTATAGAAGATATTTTAATAAAATAGTAAGGCTATAAATGTCTCAAACACATATTTTGAGTTTGATAATATTTTTTAGCTATAACGTTTTAAGTGATGTGGTTTAAGATTTTAAGGTGCAAAATCCATCAATCTACCGTATCAATGCAAAAAATATTGCTATAAAAGTGTAAAAACGTTTTCACAAATACACCTTATTATTATTATTATTTTTTTTTTGTGCGTAGGAGGGACCGGGAGGTCCCAAGGATAAATAAATTCATCTCGTAGCAATGTTCACGCGCTCCAAGATGTCTCTCACACCCGGGATGAGCCAGGAACGTTGTTCCCCAATGGTTGCTTTGCCCCATGTTAGCTAGGTAATCAACACATTGATTACCCTCACGAAGAACATGAACAATCTCACACCCACAAAATTGGTTCATGATAAACTTGTAGTCAGACAGTCAGTAATCAAAGTTTTTTTATTTTGGCTTGGACTCAGTTTCCTTATTCACGGCTTGTACCATAGCTTTCGAGTCTGCATTGTCATAGTGAACTCCACAATCCACATATAGTTATAATTCCATATAACACCGCCAGCACTAGCTGATGGGATAGAAGGCATATCCGGACATTCCAGTAGGGAGATCCAAGACGAGTATAGCAGAGTGCGCGAAGGGTGTAACAAGTCGAGCAAAGTATGGAGGAGTCGGACCTAGGAAGAGTCGGCTGACCAGTAAGAAGAGAAGTCAGTGGCCGTCGGGAAATGGGTCGGTATATGGTGACTTGAGAACCGACTAGGAGGACAGGCAACCAGACAACATGCCAAGGGATATAGACGATAGATATGTTGGACCAAGGGATGTAAACATGCTAGAGGACGATTAATGATATTAGTCGAGCCGAGAGGGGGGGGGGGGGCACCTGACCCCGGTAGTTGGTTGGGCGGATAACTGGGAACGATTTAGTGCATAGAGGCAGTCGGCATTAGTGGTCGGGCATAGACAAGTAGTAGTCGGGAGGTCGGTCGAACGAGCATAAGTGACACCCGTTCGGAGGGGTGGAATGAGTCAAATTCACGTGAGGATGGAGGAATAGGTCGCGCCTAGAGGAGTCGTGTGTAGCGGAGGCCTAGATAGTCGACTGAGCGGCCCGGTCAGCAGGGTGAGACGTCCGGTCGACTCGGGCAAGGCGATGGGAAACCTTCCAAATGCAGTGAACAATTGAGTTACTAAAATTGCAATTTCCCCTTAGCTTTAAGCAAATTTTTTTTTGAGTACCCTTTAAGCAATTTAAATTTAGTAAGAATCCCCTAAAAAGGAAAAGTTTAAATTTAGCGTGTGATAATAAATTATTATTTTAAGTTTCATATATGTTTTACCAAATATAGCTTATAATTATTTGTAACTTAAAATAACCTATAAACTCTACCAAATAGAGTATTACTTTCCTAGCAACTACAGTTGATTATTTGAAACACATCTCACTATTTATCTTATCTACCAATTGCAAATGTTTGAGCGGGGTGGAAATCTCCGGGATGCAATCTTTATATAACATATAATAATGAGTACCTAAAGAATAACGATGTAAAATTACAAAAATAACCCTATAAAGACTAAAACATTTAATAATTAAAATTAACACGTCTACCACTTTCCAACTAATCCTGACACAACTAATCCTAACACAACACTCTTGCCACTTTAGAGACTATTTGGTCACAAAGCTAACAACTCAAGAATAAAAATAGTAAGACATATTATTCCGCCACAAAGTTAACAATTTAGAAATAAAAAAAAGTAATACATATAATCAAAAAAAAAAAAAAAAGTTAGATATTTATCTTTAACTGAATACGACAAAAAAAAGGGTTATATTTTCCTATAAATTTCCATTTGGAATATATATAATAGTTAGAAGTAGGACATAAAGTAATGAATGATGTTTACCCTACGTAAAAGTAATGAATTGCGATATGAAATTCTTTCCATTTGATATGATGAATAAATGAAGTATTTTCCCAAAAAAGGAAGTAAAAGGAAATTTGTCTTTATATGGTAAAAGTTTTGTACCTCTTTTTTGTAGATGGTAATTTCCTGAGATCTGACTTTTTTGACTTTCTTGATATAGTTGGAATTCAAAGAATTGTTAGGGTTAAAAGTGGATGCCATTAGTGCAAAATCTTTTACTTCCTTTTCTTCTTATCTTCTGATTTTTACCTTCTTTTACTATTTTTATGCAACACTTTCCTTGGGGATCAAAATCATTTTCCTACCCCTATTAGCCTATCATTTAGTCCCTTTTTAAATATATATATATATATGAAAATACAAATATTAATTTTAATACCAACTATAATAAACTTCTCATATATAATCTTGCATTAATATATTTTGTATTATTTATTTATATTTATTTAAATACAAACATTGGGTCGGATAAACTTTAAAATTCTTATTTGAGATATAATACCGATATATATAGGGGTCTTTTATTTTAGGTAAGTATTTGTAGTCAAGTTCAAGACTTCTTTCCTTTAATTTCTGCTGAATTGCAGCTATTGTACATGTTCCCTATTTTAAAGTCTTCCTTGCTAAGGATTCCAAATTTAACTAGGGCAAAATCCTTTACCTATTGGAAAAAAATACGACTTGAATTTTTTAATAAAATTAATAATAGAATGACGCAACATATATATAATAGGTGTTACATCACTTTTATCCATTAGTAGTTTGCAAACAAGTTAACCGCAAATTATATTGTGGACCATGGTCCACGATGCATTGTGGACCATGATCATACCTGATACTGTAGTTGTATTGAAAGGATAATGCAGTTGTATTGAAAGGATAATGCAGTTGTGTTGAAAGGAAACTGCAGTTGCACAGAACAGAGACTGTTTATCTCTTCAACACAACTACAGTATCCTTTCAACACAACTGCAATTTCAGATGGATGACACGGCCTCTGTTCCGCGCAACTGCAGTTCCCTTTTAACACAACTGCAGTATCCTTTCAACACAACTGTAGTATCGGTTCAACGCAACTGCAGTATCAACCATGGTCCACAATATGCATTGTGGACCATGGTCCACGGTATAAGGACTGAAGATAACTACTATAATAAGAGTTATATTAGATAATAATTAAATATGAATAAGTTTAGAGAAGCAAATTCGGGGATGGTTAACCCTTGAGGGTTGGTATGTGATCATCTTAGGAGATGGGTCTTTGGATATTTTGTGAAAATTAATTTAACTGTCAGTTTTACATTTGAACTTTAGGGACTGAAAAACGGGTCAAATTAGTTAAAGAAAAATAGCTCATAAATGTGAACATTGAATTAGACATTTAGACTTATAGCAATAATCAAGGCTTTTATAAAAGATTTTGGGATTGGTGTATAGAACACGTCCCAGCTCGACAGAGGTTAAAATAACTGTGTACAAGAAGCCACTCACTATTCCTAACATTTTTTCTCAAAATTTACATCTGTGACCAACTGAACTGCCTATACGGACAAGTTTGTAGTTCAAACTTATTAATACATGTCAACTGACAAATATACAATGAATATAAAATAAACATTTTTCTTAAAAAGACAACCTTGTCAACTATCATGAAGAAAATTGAGAAGGGAATCCATATCAGATCACCCATAATCTATGCAGGTTTTTCACATAATAACAGGACAAGCACATTACATAATATATACCATTAATACCAAGATGATGCCAAATCTTGTAGGGTCAAATCTGCTGGAAACCTAACTGGTAAAAGTCACTAGGGAGTTGGGGAGATGAGAGATACAGATGGGCAGAATTGGGTTCCCAAATTAGGATAAAATTCATTAAAGTGACAACCTTAAAATGTCTGCCAGCAACAAATTTCCCCAAGCCATAAAAGCTTTTATTTCTGGCATATAGTCTTATCTTTCAATCAGCTATGAGTCACAGTAATGCACAGTTGAATAAGTGAATATACATACAGTTGTGTACAAACTACAGCAAGTATGAAAGGAAGCGGCGATTTCGCAGTCTGGAGATTGATAACAAAACCAGCATATAGTTTGCGCCTTAAGTTATCCCGAAATGTATTATCTGGTTTCTGGTTTTTTACAGATGTATATAAAGTGTGAATCCGGGTCTTCCATTACATAATCTGCAGGAAGTAAGCCGGCTTCGGTCAGAGGTATGGGTTCCAAATATGACTTCAAATCAGAGGTTGAATCTACGGACTTCTGAAATCCCGGTCTAGCTGCAAACAAGAACGAAATAGCATCAGGAAGCATGAGCTCGGGAGTTCAAACCCGTGTACATGTAGCAATACTCTCGAGACTCGAGAGAGAGTTGCCTTTAAATGAGTCTAATCGAGGCTTAGCTAGATTGGTCTTACGGGTAATTACAACAAATTATACCATGAACCAGAGTCCATCTTGCATTGTGAACCTGATCCAAAATGACATTCATATTTTGTACCTTCAGTATGTTAACTGGGGGTACATAATATGTCAATTGTAATAGGTAAATTAACCAAAGGTTCTAAACGAAATCTATAATCCTCAACAGGCTAAAGAAGGACAACAATCTTGTACTAAGGTTTTCAGTTGCCATACAAATGCGTTTTACACAAAAAACAAGATATAAAAAACGAAGAGATGGATGATAAACGGTGTAGAAGATCAAAACATGGGCAAATTCAACACAAGGAACTTACGTATGTTGTATAGCTCAATTTTCCAGTTGTAAACCGGTCGATTCAGATGAGGCATCCTCACTGAGGGATCACCATAGGTTATCTATATAAAAAAGCAAAATCAGCAATATGAAATCCCAATATTTATAAGGGGAACTAATAACAAAAAGAATATTTCCGCTGATAATTACCAACATATAGACTCCACCAGGTTTCAGAAGCCTACAAAAGTAAAAACAATCATAAAATTTACCGATAAGAAGAATACCAAAGCATTAGATGGATTGCAGCAAAAAGCGACAATATAAACTCAAAAGCCTATAAATGCTACAACCTGCTCACTTCCCCGAGCATTTGAGAAGCACTAATTGGAGCATTGGTACCACACTGAAAAGTTATAAGCATAGATGAAGAACGATGACAAAGAGATTATTGCATTTGAACCAGTTATAAGAGATAAAGAAACACCGAAAGAAAATCTCACCATTAATGAATCAAGAGTTCCTGTTGCAGGGATGAACAGATCGTGCATACAAAATCAAACATCAAAACGAATGTTACATTCCTAGAACACAAAACAAAATTATTTTTTGAAAATGCATATAAAACGAATCTTGCCTTTGTCAATGACACTATCAAATGATTCATCGGGGAATAAACTCATATCCCTAACATCCATTTGCATATCTGTCGAGTTCCACGAGAAAAATTAACCACAAATATATTCATTTTTCCCAAAAAAAATAAAATAATGAGTATTTGAATAGTTGTAGTTCATTAGTTACGATACATTGCAATTGTGGTATGTGTTCATGCTTCCTTTTCATCATATCAATAGCCACTGATGATATGTCAACATTCACTATGTCCTCATACCCATCCTTCACCATATCCTCCGACATAACTACAAAGCAAAATATTTTCATTGAGCAACCTCAAAATAAATAACGAATTTGAAACTGAGATATGGCATCAATGTGTCATGCCATTGAACTTGATTGAGAGAGAAACATGGATGCATTGTAGATTGAATAGTTAAAGCAAAGCTGCAAAGCCTTTGTATCATGTGACAGTTATATCCAATTATTATATGTAACCCTAAAAATAATTTATACACAAACTCAAGAAAGCCAGCTTAGATTGAATTTGGATATAACAGTCCTAAGGCATAAAGGTTTGGGTTTTATGGACAATGCAAAACCTTAAAAATATATCTTCTTGTAGATTTTTAGGAATAATGACTAGTATTTATTTTACAATTAATTATCAAACATTAAGTGATGTATATATAATATAACATTAGAAATAACAACATAGTGGGTTGGATCAAGTTATATGTGGGGTTTGCATATAAAACTAGCCCCAAACTTGCAATGGGTTCAAATAAAAGAACCCACACGATCCATCACCAGGTATCCCAATTCCCAAAAAAACCCAATCCACATGAGGCATATTCGGGTAAATATATATGGATTAGATTGAAATTACCATATCTAATTTCCCTGCCTAGCTTTATATGGCAAAGAGAGAGTATATAGTGAAAGTGAGAACCAATGAAAAACACGGCTACAAGTAGCACTCAGACTTTGGAAAGCATTCAACATAAAAACAAGACCATCCCCTCCTACTCCTATATCACTCACTTTTGTGGAAAATGCAAAATCTTAGAAATATAATCTTTTTTCATGCTAACATAGTAGCATATATACTAAGGACACAACAGTTGTCAAGTAGTGCAAAACCTTAAAAATATAATCTTTTTGCATGGTAACATATATACTAAGGACACAACAGTTGTCAAGTAATGCAAAACCTTAAAAAATATAATCTTTTTGCATGGTAACATATCTACTAAGGACACAACTTATCAAGAACATAAAAGCTCTGAAAATTAGGAGGAAGGAACATATATGTTTGTGTGGGGACAAGTAGACAAGTAGTGCTCTGCTACTATTGGAACAGGATAAGAAAGGCATCAGAAAGAGGCAAAGAGCTAAAACAAAAACTGTACTAAGGGCCTGTTTGGCTACAGAAAATATTTCCCATTTCTCAGCTAAAACAATAAACTGTACCAAGGGCCTGTTTGGTTACAGAAAATATTTCCCATTTCTCATCTCCAGTATTCCAAAGATTTTCAACAGTAGAATATCCAGAATCATGCCCTTTGGGCCTTTGGTATTAATAATACCAGTATATGGAATAAATGCAAAAACCCTAGAATTTATATGGGGAATAAATATTTAAACGCCCAATAAATAAATAAAGAAATAATCTTTAAATAACCCAATCCAAAAATTTGCAAAATAAATCAATAAAGTATAGAGATATAATTAGCACCAGATTACT
>CM008342.1:6593855-6603870 GCA_002525835.2 Ipomoea batatas | reverse complement strand
TTTTAAAATAATAACAAGCACAAAAAAAATAAAGGATTTTTAAAATGTGGTAAGCTTAGTCTTGTACTCATTACACTGTCCTAAAATATTAGGAGCGTGATAGTCTAAATTTTTTAGGATAAAACAAGTTTCGATTTCAAGTTTGAGCACTCAAACTATGAAACCCGACGAACAAGAACAATAGCTTGAATATAGTGGGCAAGAAAGGAGTAGAAGCAGAGTGTCGAGAGAAAAAACAATATTTCTTGTGCTGCTTCTACTGTCAACTTATATAGGAGTTGATGAATTAAATAACATTTAATCCTGACACTTAATAATTTGATAATAAAAACTGACTTATAACTCTTGTAACGGTTGACTACTACATGAGAATTGATTCAGATAATTAAAATTGGAATTAACTTGATATTAATTCCGTAACAAATGAATTAAAACTCAGCCTCTACTCGAATTGTACACGAGACCACAAGGAATTAACCCGAGTTGATTAGATTGCATGAGTCAAAGACCAAATCATACCCGAGACGTTGAACCAGGCCGAATTCATAAGGAGCCCGAACTGTGATTGAGTTCTTAAGACGATCTCACACAAATGTTATCCATATAAAACTTTTTTCTATTTAAATGCCAATTATATTTAATAAAATTACAATAAATGGAACCGGGGCGGAAACCCTGCCCGCATTTGGACCCATTTTTCCAAAATTAGTATTGGATGAAAAGATTATGCACGATTGCACGAAATAAAGGGAAGGGAATAATCGTATTATCGGTCACCGCGGTTCGAAGTCGAGACTTCTGACTTCTCTTTCTACCCTGAAGTCCTGAACCGACCCGGTCGATATTATGGAGCCATCGGCGGCGGACCTCCGGCGTCCGCCGAAGAAAGCTAGGAGGACGAGAATTCAAGACCTCAGTGATGACTCCATCGGAATGATTTTTGCCTTCCTCGATCTCACCGAGCTTATTCGCTGCTCTGTCGTCTGCTCATCTTGGTAAGCCTTTACAACTCCGTAGAAAAGAAAGGATACGATACAAAGCAAAAGAGAAATCACCGCCTCGCGGAGGGCATTTTGAGCTTGAAAATAAACCAAATTTACATAAAGTCTGCTCATGTCTGCAATGTGTTTCTATTTGTTTTATTCACGAAGTTATGAGCCAGTAGAAGGTTGTATACACACCTCTAACCTAATACTGCATTGCAGGGAAATTAATTTGATTATCAAAATCTTTTCCTTTAGTAAATGCTTATAATAATACATAGTGGCTGGTTTGAATTGCAAAGTTATTATTTTTTCATTTTAATTTTTTGTTGGTTATTTGATTGTTTTATCTTTTCCCAGAAAATTGGAAATGGGCTACAAGGTCTCTGCCTCTCTGGCAATTTAAGGTTACACTAAATTGGTCAATTGACTCACCTTATCAAAAACTTTCACAGACCAAAACAAAATAATTTCCATGTAATAGTTTCTCCAAGTAGTTGACTTTTGAGATGAAATATCTGACTTAGAGAAGTAGATGTATGTATGCAAAGTGCAAACACTTTGGAAATACCAAGACTTCTTTTCAGTTTACAAATAAGTTTGACATAGTATTGTGGACTTATTAGTGATGACAGTGGTACATCATCATCCATGCTAGAAATATCAATAGGCTGTACATTGTGACTTGATAGACAATAGTGATAAAAGTTTTTTTCTTTTCCCTCCCTGTGAAGGAGAAAAGTCATTCACAGACAGTATCAGCAGCAACAGAAAAATGATCCTGATGACCACGGTCAGATATATTTACCTACAAGATCATTTAATGAATTAGCTATGCAAGCGCACAGGTTTGCCTTCGTGGACAGTCCTGCCAAAGTTTTCCAGTGGAGAGGCCATTCAGTCGGGTTAGTTTTATTGACTTCTTTAGCATGTTTGGGTTAACTGTTGTTATGCTGAAATTTTAGGATATTATAATGAAGAATTTGTAGCTGATGTTGTACTTGATGAGTTGAGGTTTAGCTCACTTTTGCTTAATAGCGTTGAGATTGAAAACTATTGGACTTTGGGGTTCGAACTGTCCTTTTGATGACTCTATGTTTGTATAAATCTTCTTCTAACTTTGCATTCTATTAGGGTTAATCAGTGCCGGATGAAGATGGGACATTTTCTTACTGGTGTGGGTGATAAGGTAGGGAATTTTCCTTGTCAACAATACTTCAATTTATTCTCCGTTCTATATGTCAATAATTGTGCCCTTTGGACTTTTAGTTCTACATTGCACCTCATTTCCATATGGATCAGAAACACTTTGATGAAGAGAGATATGTACGGTATTGTTTGAAAGTATGGAACCATGTTTTCTGATCTTAATACCACATGCCAGCTTGACAACAGGAATGTTCTGCCTATAATGATTTAATGCTTTAGATGTCCTATGTTGGTGGCATGGGAAAGTTCATTAGTATCCTAGCATTGGCTGCTTAATACTTATTAACCAGGGGATTTTCTCTTTGATTCAAAGCAGACGAATTTGATATGATATTCTACTTGGCTATGTTTTATAGCCTATTGCAGTAGTATTCTGTGGTGTGCAGTTCTTGAGTATCCTGGCTGACTTGCAATGACCTCTTGTTGATCATTGTAGATTATCATTTGTTGATAACATTTCTTTTTGATATTTTTAATCTTCATTTATTCATTTTGCATTCATTGATTTGTTTTCTTTGTCAAGAAAATTTTGCCTACAAAGTTTGGCATCCCATGTTCTTCATTACGCAAATTTTCGAGCTGATAATCTTGTTAGTATTGGTTATAATTCTAAAACTCTCTAGATTATTTTGTTTTCTCTAACTTGCCTGCCAAAATTAGAGGATGGCTTAATTGTTCTTGATCAATGACAGTTTCCTCATGTTCATGTTTGTAACTTAGTTATTTTGATAATTCGGTAGGGGTTTGCCTAACCCCCCACCAAGCCAGTGGATTTTCATATAAAAAAGTATATGGCATATTTATTTAAGAAATAATTAAAATCAATAGCATAGTGGCAAATTCAGTAAGAACTAGATGGCAAACTGAAAGTTTCCTTTCTTCTGGCTGACTTTCAATTGCTTGGGGGCTATGATCTTCTTGGTCATTGAATATTACTAGGATCTCTTAGTTTATAAGTTATAACCTTAAACTTATGACTTTCATTTATTTCTCACGTCTACTTCTAAAATACTGGTTGATATCTTTGCATGCGTGCCTCACTGACTGCTATTCCTCAATCCCAAAAATCTAGGTCATGCGACTCTGGTCAGCAGAAAGTTACAAATGCTTGGATGAATACGTTCTCCCTGATAAAGCCCCTCTAATTGATTTTGATTTTGATGAGAGCAAGGTAATATTAAGCACAAAATGTATTCCTATTACTTATAAGTTATAATTACATGCAAAGACTCCAAAGTGGTGATATTTGCACATTTTCATGTTAGTAATTTATAATTATTTTATTATAAACTGTCATAAAATAAGTTATAGTATTCAGCATAGAAGGCAAGTAAATAGATAGTTACAAGGATGAGATAAGAAAAGAAAGGCATGCCTCCGTGATTGTTAGTGTAGCAATTATAAATATAAATTGTCAGCAAATATAGGACGTGGTTTGTCTATATTGAAGAAGATTTCTCGACTGTCTATGCACTTAGTAAGAAAAGTGGGACTATATCAGTTTATCATGGAGAGGTTGGCACTTGGCAGGAAGTGTAGATAGTAGTATGAAATGGATAATCCAAAGGATACATATTTCCTGGCTTAGCAGTAAGAGTTATACCAAGTAGAGTTGAATTGGAAAAAATAGATATATCTATCCATCGCCAAAGGGTAATGGGATAAGGCTTGAGCTGAAGTTTGACCTCCATCCTGCCCCTGAGGGATATGCAGGGTGTGGATTACTTGAGTCAAAGCCCTTCTATATTTTATTGTTTTCTAGTAACATTTATATTTCCACTTTGCTGATTATAGGCCTTTGCATGTAGGTTGTTGGTTTGGTTGGTACCCGGATATGTATATGGAGTCGGACTGAAACAAGAAGTATACTATCCTCACGTGATGCCTTGTTCCCAAAGGGACTCTGTATGCGGTGCGCAATAACTTTTCCTTGTTTGTTTGTTTGTTTGTTTGTTTGTTTGTTTGTTTGTTTTTTTTTTGTTTTTTTTTTTTTTAAATCGTTCAAATGTTTTGATGCCAGTGATATCTGAATAGCTTCATGCATATTCTTTTCTTGGACAGCTAAATTTTGAATAAAATAAGCTTTTAGTCAATAGCTAATTTTCTTGTCCAACTTCTTAGCACCTAAGAGAAGTCTATGCTAAAATGTGAGGGTAAATAGTCAATATTGTGGCCATTGGGGTTAAGCATTTGCATAATTGCATTATGATATTCTTAGGAGTTTTAGTTATTGACATGGCTGCTGAGCCTGCTTCTATGTAATTTTTTGTTTCATTTGTCTGACATGATTTTCATTTACACATGAAGCTTCTGTTTGGTAGTAAGTTTCTCATTATCCTTTTTTGCAGTTATGTTGATCCAGAAGCTGTGATTGGATGTGAGGATGGGAAAGTCCGCATATTTGACCTGTACAGCAGAAAAGTAACTCAAATAATTAAGTATGATTCTTTAGGCTAACTTATTCCTGTGCTAATTTCTTTTACAGAGATTCTGAAAGTTTCATATTTCTGTTTATTTTTTGGAGAGTATAGTTTTAACTTTGTCATCTTTGTTCTGCAATTTAAAGGAGGCAGTATGGCTATAATGGATGGTGCCTCACTCATCTTTGTATGTTTACCCAATTTCCCCTTTGGCAGGATGCATGACGCCCCTGTTACTTGCTTATCTTTTAGTGATGATCAATTGCTTTTCAGTGGTTCTAGTCAGGGTCGTAGCATTGCATTGTTGGACCTTTCCTCTGGTCAGCAAGTATCTTTACTGGGGTCTACTTATGCTTCAGGTTTTTCTCCCCTTCCCACCTTATACATATCCCCTCCGCTTTTTAATTCGAGGTAATATGGGGTCTAATTCACTCTTCTTATTTTCCTTATAAGTCGGAATCAAGACCTTGTGTTTCAATCCTGGCTCCAATTATTTGTTCGCTGGATCCACCGCCGGACATGCATGTTGTTGGGACCTTAGGTATGCAAAAACGTTGAAGTTGCTAAATAGCAAAACATTTTTCTTTCTTCTTCTTAACATGATAAACAAAGATCCTGTTATCCTGTTAACATCTAGGGTTAACAGGATCTTTGTTTACCAGAAATTATACCAAACAGCTATGAGCTAACAGATAATTTACCAAACACCTTTCTACAATCAGCTAATGTTATTAACTAGTTATATCCTTTAACCCAATCAGCTAACAGCCATTTACTAAACATGGTCACTAGCTTTTGAACTATTCATGCTCACATAACATTTACTTCACACAAGTAGCTGTGGATGATGAACATTTGAAATGTTAACCAATTCTGTGTTTTCATTCGAGTATAGGAAGCGAGACAGAACCCTCTGGGAAGGACGGGTGAGTCCCAACGTTCTTTACTCCATGCATCATCTCCGAAATGACAAATCAACATTAGTCATCGGTGGGATAGATGGCGTTTTGAGAGTGGTGGACCAGGATAGCGGTGAAGTGATTGCGACCCATATCATGGAAGAAAGCAGCAGCAGCAGCAGCTCATCTCGCCCGTCTGACAGAAATGTAACTGTGAGGAAAGTGAAAAAGATTTCCTCAAGTGATCGCATTGATCTGATGTCTAAAGCTTGTCGACCGAGAATCACATGCTTGGCTGTTGGAATGAGGAAGGTTGTGACTACACATAATGATAATTATATCAGGGTTTGGAAATTTAAGTAGTTATAAGTTTTCAACAATATATTATTTGGTGTCATATTCTCCTATATTTAGTTGTTGCATAGGGTTTCGATTATTGTGAAGTCAATTTGGTATTAAACACTATTCATGATATTTGAATTTACTTTATTAATGTTTTTAATAATATTATGTTCTAATGCTCAGTCGTACTCAAAAAAAATGTTCTAATGCTTTTGTAACTGGTGAAGTTTCATTGATTTCGGTCTTGGTTATTGAATGCATAACATAAACACTCAATAAAATACACAGAATTACATATAAGAATACACAAAATTACACATAACGCGAATTGAACGAGCAGAATGGTGTCCGTTGCGCGGCAACTCCCACTATTTAGTTAAACGACGTTGTTTTGAATCAGACTGTGGACCCTAGTCCACGATATAACGATTGCATATTATAAGGAACTGCAATTTTATAGGAAAGAAAAGCCCAACTATTCTGACCCATTGGGCTGATCCGATCCAAGGCCAGTCCAGTCATTATCCCCAAAATCAGATTTCAGATTGGAGCAATTTCTCATAGAACCCTAAACTAGTAAGCTTTGGTTTCCCAGTGGCCGTGTGGTCATCTACAGAGAGCCATGGTGTGCATTCGGAAGGCGACGATCGATGACCTGCTGGCAATGCAGGCCTGCAATCTGCTGTGCTTGCCGGAGAACTACCAGATGAAGTACTACATCTACCACATCCTCTCATGGCCGCAGCTGCTATATGTGGCCGAGGACTACAACGGAAAAATCGTCGGCTACGTGCTGGCCAAGATGGATGAGGAGGCCACCGAGTGCCATGGCCACATCACTTCTCTCGCCGTCCTCCGCACTCATCGGAAACTCGGCCTTGCCACCAAGCTTATGACTGCTGCGCAGAACGCAATGGAACAGGTCCTTCTCTACCTTAAATTTGCTCTTTTTGTCTCGATGCTGGATTGCTTAAATTGAATTCTATAATGATTATCTGTCTGCTTGCTTTTATATATGCGTGTATTTCCGAAAAGAGTGATGATTATATGGAAAATAGTGATTTTTAGCGTTTGCAATGAAATATGGGGAATTAGCGTTAGTGATTTTTTATTTTATTTTATTTTATTTTATTTTATTTTATTTTATTTTTTTGGTTAGATAGATTTGGGGATTCCATTTTGAATATCTTCTGGCTGTTAAGAAAACTGAAAACTTGGTACGGGAAATTGGGTTTGCAGGTACTGCTGGGGTTATGTTGGAGTGATCAATACTTTGTGTTGCTTCTGAGCTTTTTTGCTTCAATTACTATTTTAGGTTGCATTGTTGTTTCTTACTTGAATAATTGTCTAATAAAGTAATGATGGATGCTTAATGGAGGGTTTACCGAGGAAGAGTTAACAATGAATTCATAGGTGTAACTAAAATGTTCACGACATGTCTTTGGCCCTACAGAATGAATTCAGATTTCAGAGAGTATAAAAGAAAAAGTTAATTACTCTGTGCAAGTTGCCATGATTTTCTAGAGGTGAGGGTAGCCTAGTTGACTGGAGAAATGTATTCATGTAGCCAACGCTTGATAATAAAAAATACTCCTAGTTCATTGCTGCTAGGTTGTTGGTTCTACACTTTTTAGCATTATCTTATAGGCTATTATATGGAATGTTGCTCAGATATTAGGTTTTTGTTGTTATTGTGAATTGAATGACGTGTTCCCTCTCAATAAAACTCTAAACTAATAGTTGTACTGCACATTTATGTTTATATTATTATATGCTTAACATTGTGATTTGTCAATTGTCAGTGCTGTGGTGTGTGCTGTCAATGTTCATTTCTCCCCCACAAATGTTATGTACAGCCTTATGAAATTTTTGTTCAAGGGGGAAAAAGAAGAAAAACCAACCAGATTGCACACATCAATGTCAATTTTTCTGTAAAAGGGCATTTTGAATCTTTTTTCAACAAATTATTCCCTTAATGCTTGCTTATAAGTTTAAAATGACATTTGAAAAAATCAGTTTGTCCTGTTTCTTTTCCCTTGGATGGTCATTGAATGACATTGTACTTTATGTTCTCAACTTACATCTCAATATGGCATGCGTATCAGGTCTTTGGGGCAGAATATGTGTCATTGCATGTAAGGAAAAGTAACAGGGCAGCATTTAAGTTGTACACTGAGACATTAGGATACAAGATTCATGATTTAGAAGCAAAGTACTATGCAGATGGTGAAGATGCTTATGATATGAGGAAGCAATTGAAGGGTAAGAAGCATCAGCACCAACACCACCACCACCACCACAGTGGAGGGTGTTGCTCTGGGGAAGTGAGAACTGAAGGAAAGGATGGTGTGGCAGAAGAGAAGGCACAGTCATAGGCAACTGTGCGTTCCATGGTGCATTCCATCACTCTTTCTCACTATACATAAATTATTGTGCTTTGAAGGAGCTGAAATCTTGTTACCATATGAAAACATTGTTCTTTAAGAATTGGTACTTTGTTTTCTCTGCTAATACTGAAATCTTCTCTTGCACGCTTGTGCCCGTACCTTTATGTGTACTGATTTCTCTTGAATCTCTAATTATATCTTGGAAATCCTTTGAGTTTGTTGTTATCATATATACAAGAGAAAGGACAATATATCAGACAACACCATATCAACATTTATCTCTTCCATTAATTTACTTGTCTTTTTGAAAACCAATATAGGGATGAAGTTTTAAATGTTGATTATACACACACACACCCACAATCCCCTCTCTACAATGGGAATTAGATAGAATCCAGGTTTTCTTAAATCCCTGAAAGAGTAAAGAGTAAAGACTTGTAGAATAGTAAAGCTTTCAAGAGTATACTTCTTTTTTGGGTACAAGAAGAAAATGCTTTTATTTGCACGTAGAAACTTCTACATAGGTGCTACTTGTTGTAGTTGAATATTCTAGTTTCAAGGTTGCACACGCATATTGCTATTTCTTGGAAACTTGTCATATGTGCATTATGCAAAAGTGTGCAGTGTGCTGTCTATTTTGGCTAAAAGTCCAAACTTTCTTTTTTCGTATCATAGTTGCTAAAGTCATGATTGGAGAAACCAATAATTCTAGGTTGCACTTGCTTCCCTCCCTAAAATGGTGGTTGGATTTCTTTTTGTGCTGCTTGTTCATTTCTTATCCTTGACACTTCCTATGTAATATTCCCTCCAGACCATAGAGATTCTTCATGCCTATGACATCTTACCTTATTATTAATCTGTTTTATATTAAGGAAAATGTTAGCAAGTGGGCACTTAAGAACTTAGAGCATCCTTATCAATGGAGTTTTTTCGCAGTTTTTGTAAGTGTGATTAGGAAAGAGAGGATGAAAAAAAAACAAATCTGATATTTAAAAATATATATATATATATATATATATATATAAAATCAGTTGTGTCCGGCGCGGCCCGTGGGCGCTGCTGTGCGTGAATCGCGCACAACAACCCTTGCTTCCCAACCCCACCTGTCAGCCAAGAACCCCATCCTTGCAGAAGCTCCCCATTTTTCTTTCTCCAGCTCTCTCTCTCTCCCCTCCATGTGAGCTATGTATCTAACATAAACCACTAAATAATCACCGATGGTCATGCTCTTACATGTTCTTTTTCTATTCATTTTAGCTTAGTCATACACAAGTGTGATGAACCACACGTGTGATGAACTAATATATACCTGTAAAGGTGAGTTTTTTAGATTGCACTTTGGACAGCACAGATGATTAGAGTGCTTTTGGACAGCCAAAAAGGGTATTCAGAAAGAGGCAAATATCCACAAAATCCCAATATGGAACACATCTTTAAGGTGAACCCATTGCTCATAAATAAAGAATATGATCATCTAATTAAAATAATAATACAGAAGTCTACCTAACTAAGATGGTGCTAATAAAATACTCTTGGACTGAGCTTGGGTGAAGAAACCCATTATTCTAATTACACAAAAAAGTGGACTCGAGCCGAATTCAGATTAGTCGCACAGTGGTGAAGATATCGGATGCGGGTGGTCCAAGAAGAGCATCCAAGACATTATCATGATCTTCCCCCACCATTGATGTGGAAACATCAGGCTAGGGCCAACCCTAATTCCAGTCCTTGGTCCTTATTGATGGTGGTCAATAAAGAGAGGTACCCCCCCTATA
>CM008342.1:6548590-6555266 GCA_002525835.2 Ipomoea batatas | reverse complement strand
ATCAATTATGTTTTCTAATTTTAAAATAGTTCAAATTCAACAATTAAATTTTTTAGGGACTTCTTGTACCCTACAAGTAATTATCCTACACTACATAATATAATTTGATCACGGACAAGATATAAACACCTTATGATATTGTAGTTGATGGCGACATGGGACCCTGGGGCTCATTTTATTGGGAAAGTCTTGGTCCAAGCGGGGTGTCCATTTTTTATCGATGAGGAGTTGGCACAACAAGAATAATGAAAATTTATTGGGCTAAGAAAAGAAGGAAACATGAAGCAAATTAAAATAAACAAAGGAGGTGTTGCAAGGGGTTATCAAATCCACGACCTTCCACTTAACAATACAATCAAGTACCAACCACCCAAACTTCTCAAATCTCTTGTGTACTAGACAGCGGGAAGCTCTGATCTACTTATGCATGGGGAGTGCGCGGGAAGCAAAGTAGGGGGCACTTGTATGGCCAAGATTGAAGGTTAGCTGATGTCATACATTTATCAACTATCCGGAAGCTCTTCAACATTATTATATAAGGCACTCTTAATTTGCCTCTCCTTAAAGATCATTCATTGGATCATAATGACCTCCCTAGCTTGGTGGTTTTGGGTCCTAACCTCTAACCCTTACACCAGGGTTCGATTCTTAGTATCTACATTATTATTTCTAGTTCCTTATTTTGGGTTGTAGCTTGTATTATCCTGTTCTGTACTTTCTGATTTATGGTGGACCTTATCACGACAAACCATAAGTATTATTGTACCATAAGTCAACTAAAATTTTTCTAATATTAAATATTTGCATATTTGTATAAATATATAGGAGTGCTTACCCGTCCAAAACTCCAAGTGAGCTTTTGCCGGAAGGCTTGGTGAAGAAGAAGACGTATGGCAGCAAACAGACGTGTAAGCTACTTATGTAATATTTAATATATAAATATTATTAAAGTTCGATTGTTGTTAACACTTTTTTAGTCAAATAAATAATACATAGTGTTTTTAACGTAGTTTACTTATTTAAAAGGTTACCGCCATGTAAGCCAACAACCGGTAATAAAAATTACTTTGGATTTAATTGCATTATTTTGAATTATTAAAGGATTCAATTAATTACATTTTTTTATGTTTTATTTTTGAATTTGATTGTTGCATTTAGTCCAATGGCCTATTTGACCATTATTTATTTTTGTTTTAAGCGTGGATAAATGGATTTTAAAATTTTTGACTTTTGCCGTTTTAAGTTGAGGGAATGAAACACACATTAAAGCCTTTAATTTATAGAGTTTGTTAGTTAGGATATCTTATTTGGATTTAATTATGAATTGACTTTTAAATATTAAATTATATATTATTAATAAAAATTTATTGCATACACAACATTGAGAGGTCAAACAATATAAATATGTGTTGTGTATGCAATGTTGCAAGTAATCCAACAGTGGCATCAAGGGTCAACATGTTTCATTGATGGCTAGCTACTAAGAAGGTATGATTTGAGGTTTCATATCAAATGGTTAAATGTCAATTCTCATAAATGTAATTTGTTAAGGATGCTATGATCTCATATAAATAAATTAAAATGTATCACCGAAATTGTCATATATAAAAAAGAAAATAAATAAATGCGCAAACAAAGACAAAGAGAATACGTAAACTTTTTTGAAGGACGAATACGTAAACTTAACCATCATAGAAACGTAATGAAAATTAGGGGAAAATGCTATATTTGTTAGACTTTTAGAACCCTGTATATTATATTGTAAATATTATTTCATAATTTATACAATTAGAATAATTGTCGCATGCATACCTAGGTTAGAAATATCGTTAAATACAAAGACATTTTGGTAAAGGACCAATAATGGTCATATCACAATAATATTAGGACTAAATGTGGATGCTCTAATAAATTGTTCTAAAAATGGACTACGACCTATAAGTCTAGGACCAAAAATGAAATTAACTCTCTTAGGTTTAATAAGAAAATCACTTGTGATTATATGCAGAAGCTAAGGTATGATCTGATTTGGCAATGTGGCGTTGCTTTACCTGATAAGTGAATAGAGCATTATAGTGTATAGAGCATGAAGTGCAATGCTTATACCGTAAACCAGAATTTACGTAGCAAGATAGATCTCGAATATATGTTTATATATATATTTGGGTGCAATTGCATATTGATGGATAAATACAACCCGGGTCTACCACGGGTCAGCCCAGAGCGGAAATAGGGGGCCAACCCGAGCCCACGTGACTAGGCCGTATGGGGCCCAAGTTGACCCCTCAGGGTCGACTTGGCCGACCCCGACCCATGACTTGACCCCTCGGGGTCGACTCAAGGGCAACCCCGGCCCATGAGCCGACCCCGGGGTCGACTCAAGGGCAACCCCGGCCCATGAGCCGCCCCCGGGGTCGTCTTGGCCGCGCCCCGGGCTCGGCCACGACCTCGGGGTCCCGGCTTGACGCGGTCTTCTCGGCACAAGACTCGGTCCTAGGCCGTTAGAGTGGTTTTCTCCGAGCGGTTAGGCCTAGGAACTAGTATAAAAACATGCAACATTGTCCTATTGAGACATCTTCTTCATACTTTGTCCTAACAACATTCTTGTCTTGTTATTACCAATCTTGTAATAGCTTTATCCATTATTCAATATACAAAATACCTCCGAGGTACACTTCGATCCGTACTTGTCATACCCCCTATAATCTTATCGGGTTTATTGATTCGGGCTACCCGGGTTAATTAAATCCATCACATATATATATATACAGAAGCCAAGACGGACATTACTTGATCATTCAATTCAGAACCTAGCCCCACCGACATCAACATAAAGGAGCTCAACATGTCTCCAGGAGGGTTCTCTACTTCTCTCCAAGACCGTTGTACTCCAGTCCGACATTAACCTGACTAAGATTTGCAAGAAAATAGGCACATATGTTGCTTTCCCTCAGCACATGCGTGAAAGTCATCTCTTCAAACCCTGAAGCTAGAGATACTTGCAATCATTAATGAGCATAATGATAAAATCACTAACTTCAATTCGTAGTTCTCACTCATCACCTTAACCACCACTTCCAAGTCTAATTTCACAATTAATCTCCAGAACCCCTCTCCTTACCAAGCCGTAGACCCTCCCTAAGACCCCACAACTCGACAAGGAAGTTATCAATGACACCAATATAATGTTGACTAAAAATACTCTATACTTATTTTTAGTGTATTTTTTTGAACTTGTAGATAGTACACTAAAAATAAACATACAAATGATACAATACACTACAAATAAACTTATATCAAATATAATAAATCTATTAAAAATTGAAATTACAATATATGAAAAATAAATCTATACTAAAAACAATACAATT
This sequence comes from Ipomoea batatas, assembly GCA_002525835.2. Classification (NCBI taxonomy): domain Eukaryota; kingdom Viridiplantae; phylum Streptophyta; class Magnoliopsida; order Solanales; family Convolvulaceae; genus Ipomoea; species Ipomoea batatas. The sequence goes on along the minus strand of CM008342.1, from coordinate 6,551,895 downwards.
TTTTACACTGCTGCATTTTCCCCCCCTTATAATTCATCAAAATTTCAAAATTCATAATTGTGGTACTACATGGATAGGTTTAATGTAACCTAATATAGTCACATGCATCTAGGTGGGCAATATCTATCAAAGGCTCCTAGCTTCTAGAAAATTGGTAACAAACAACATATTATCCGCACAGTACATTGTGCGTATTAAAGAAAAGAAATGTGGTACATGGTGCGTCTACCATAATAAATTATCCAGAATTGTCACTTTAAAAGTGGTAGGTTTTGGTTGAAAAGATGATTAGTGTATTTTTATTGAGTAAAATTCTCTCTATATATTTTAATTTTTTTGAATGAATAAAAAAAATTGTGACTTTTTTTTTTAATTATGTTTTAGTCAATTAAGAGTTTAAAACATGTCCCGCCAACATATGAATGCAAATTTACCATGCATGTTCTGAAAGGAATGATAATAACGAATGGATGAAACATGATTCTCGTATCAGAATATCACAAATTTGATTTTTGCCGATGCACAATGTCTTCATAGTTCGATTTATGCCTCTTGTGTGGTGCAGAGTTTACCTAGTGTCGATCTTCATGGAATAAAATCTTATTATTTCAAAATTCATTCCGTGAACCAAACAATGAAATATAATTTATATTCTATCCTTACAGATTTCATTCTTATGGAATATCATTCATATTCCTTCAAAATCCATTCCTGAACCAAACATGCAATAAATCCTTAACTATCATACAAGCCATTGACCTACTAATTAAATGTCAATAAACAATTGATTTCTTTTTTAAAAAAGAAAAAAAATTATGCCTCAAGGATTGGAATGATTGATCAAATAATAAATTGACATTTTCTCTTTTGTCGCCTAATTATTTCTTGACACGTAATAGCTAGACCAGTGGCTTACTTTTCACTTCAAGAAAAACTGAAATATCTAGCATTTAACTACGGCATATATAAATACATACATGTGTTTTATTAATTTGTCTAAGAAATTCGGTTGGAAAATTAAAACTTTACGGATTTCATTCATTTACTTACATATTTTCATGTAGATAAATTTAATTTTTCTGGTATGAATTATTTGGTAGAGGCTTGAAAAATTGCGCATCGAAACGTGACACTCATGCTCTATATATGTACAGATGCATGTAAGGATATAAAATTGCGCATTTTCTACTAGCTATAACTTTTGGCATAGTGATAAGTACTTGATTTTGACACTAATATATGATTAAGTGAAAGTAGACGATATTAACTGAAGAACAAAAATATATAAAATTAGATTGACTTTTTAACCTAATTTTGTTTTTATTGTGAGCAAAATTCTTGCAGCGCTGGCCCACCATATATAAATTTTCACATTTAACATCAACAAAACATGAGATTACCTAAGAAATTTAGGTCATGTCATTCATGGGCTGGCAACATAATTGGGACATTAATTATCTTTCAAGTTAATAATTGTCACCTTTTTAATTTCCAGCCGTGAAGTAGGAGGAAATTCCTATCTAGCAATTCAATTCAATACTATATATAGTGATGTAATGACGTTAAAGTTCAATATCACTTCAGATGCACCTCTCTATCTATATATATAATGTATAATACATACCCAACTAATCCTGTGGCAATATAGTTTAATTTTGTAGGTCACACTTCATCATTAAACTAATCAACATTCATTTTTTTTTTTAGTAACGAAGAAAACTTATAGCCACTAATTGAGTATGTGCCTGTCCGAGATAAACTCCACTCCTGTATAATAACTTATAGCCACTAAAGTGCAATAGCTAGCCCTGTTTGCAATAATTGTGCACAGGGTAAATCTTACTTTTTCTTGTGTAATAATAGCTGTCAAACTACACATGAGAGATAGATTGAATTAGGAATTGAAGACTTTGTGCGATTAACTTGATTGAGAGGGCGTTGGCCAGAATCGAACTCACTTGGCCACCCATTTTTGAACAATAAATAACATTCATCATCTTTTCTTTTTCTTTTTTTTTTTTTTTTCAATTACAAGCGAAACTTGCAGTTACTATGAGTATACATTGCATAAATCCTGCCTTATGACTTTAGTTGACAAATGACCACAAGGAGATAAATCAACTTAGATTGCTCATAGCTAACCAAGTCAAACAAAAAAGACCAATAAACCGCTCCCACAGGTAAACTTTTTTTTTTTTTTTTTTCCACAGGTCAACTTAGAAATTAGAATCTTGTAATTACCAAGCTAATAGCCGATTCAACTTAGCTGGGGTTACCCAGGCGATCAGCATTCATCATTGATCCGATGATTAGCAGTTGAGATATGCCCACTAATTTTCATTCTTTATAACTTTAAATGTGTTAACGTAATGCGTAATGGTTAAGGAATTGAAAGACTCCATAACCAGGATCTTGCAATCATCTTTGCTGCTCAACAGTAGTAGAGGATTAAATAAATTGTGTTAATTAGTGTACTAATCAAAAAAGGATTTGTGTTAACATCGCTTTCATGGAGTGGCTATATTGCAGATGGGAGGCTTCGCAGCATGCAATGTTATACTTTGGCCAAAAATCATTGCCATTGAATCCAACAATGATTGGGACATTTTTGTAGTTAATGACTAAACTTTTAAGTTGGAGAGATTAAAGATGATTGAGTGCTGAGGTAAGTCCTAATCATGGATTAGGATTATTAAACTTGCCATTAATTGGGTGTTCAAAACCAAAACCTTATCTTGTTATTGTGTTAGAAATAATGTTATTTAAATTTTGATGATGCTAATAAATAATGTGTAAAAATAAATATTTTAGAAGTCTCAAATGATCTAGATTTAGTCTAACCATTGTTAAAGACAAAACCTTTCTGATCTCTTTGTGGTTAAACAAAACCTAACTAATGTACACGAGTTGTTGTAATTTCACTTGTACTCGAATCATACTAGTGACATCTATCATTAATGTTAAAAGAGAAGAGTGGAGCAGAAAATTTCCAAATCAGTATAAAAATATTGACTCACACTCTCTCCGCTACTAATTACACACTTACTTTTTTTGCGTCCTTTACAACACAAACACAAAAAAAGCTACCAATAAATGTTAGCAATAAGTTTAAGACTTCCACTACAATATCTTTACTTACCTATAACAACTAACTAAAACAAAACTAAATTAACATTTATTAAATATCTTGGATTGAATTAAAAATATATAGACTTTTTAATGAAAGTTGAACCTAATTATTAGTGGCTTCTTCTCTTGTCTTATCTTGTCATAAACATTAAAGCCATATATGATTAGGGGGTTAA
>CM008342.1:6531541-6542860 GCA_002525835.2 Ipomoea batatas | reverse complement strand
GTTAAAATTCATTAGAAAAGGTAAAATAGTAAAAGTTGAGAAACCTTAAGAGCAGACTCCCAACGGTTTCCCTTGATAGCATCATCGAGAGCCTCCAAGACAGCCTTGGGCCAGAGGTTATTGTACTTGCTAGAGTTTGCTTTCCTCTCAATAGCTTCGATGGCCGCCTCGGTTCGGAGAATCCGAGAGAGTTCCTTCTTCGAGCGTTTTTGCAGGTCTAGTGAAGAAGCGTTCTCCGGAATTGACTTCGCTGCACAGACTCTATAGAATTGTATGCTTTTCTGAGTTTTCAGCTCTCTGGGGAATTTAGTCGAATGGATGGCGGGTGAAGCGAGGAAGTGGGATGATGAGGAGTATAGATGATGGGTGTGGAACTCCATTGTTGTGAGAGTTGGAAGCAGAGTAATTTGCGTCAGCCATCGGGGTTATCAGATATATTTGGGCCTGATAATGCTAAGCCCAATCTTGAGTGGATTTATTCAATCTGGAAGCCCAGTAGATATGATCTTTGAACTGCTGGATCCATTAAGCCCAAAATATGCTTCACAGTCATCCATTTGTTAGTCAAGAGTGTTTTACTGACCGAAAAAAAATATCTTTAATTTTAAAGAATTTAAAAATATATATATATAGAAAAAACGTTTGAACATTTATAAAACAAAAATAAAGACTGAATTTTTTTTTTTTAAATAGAGAATTGAAGTAAAGGTGTCAAGACATAGTAAAATATGTGTGCTGGTCATAAACTGTCCCACGATTGGGGTTAAAGAAATTGACTAGCTAATACTTTTTTTTTCTTAAAGGAAATTTAAAAAAAAAAAAAAAAAACCAATGTCTCCATCGAAGTTCAAACTTGTGATCTCCTATTTGGGAGAGTTACGGAAGGGTCATTGAGCTATAAGCTACTTGACAAAACAAAGTTAATAATAATAGTTCAAAATGAAATTTGTAACCTGATGCATGATGTGGGTCAAGGCAAAAACAAAACCAAAAAAAAATAAAAGGGAAAGAAAGAAGAGAGACGGAAACTCATTGACCTGTTTGCATTGACACCCTTAAATTAAAGTTAGATCGTTGTTTTTTTTTGAACTCCAAGTTAGATCGTTGTTATTATAGAATAGATTTAATCTCTTAATTATTTAATATAGTTGTGTTTATATTTTTAGCGAAGTGGTAGATTTATTTGGAAATTTTGTCAGCAAATTTAGGAATCAAGATTTTAAAAGTCTCGAAAGAATAAAATTTACATCCTTATAAGTTAAAATTGATTTGTAAGCTAACTATGTTACCAAATATGGTCTAATCTCTTAATTGTTTAATATATTTGTGTTTATGCTTTTTTGAGAAGTGGTAGATTTATTTGGGAATTCTTTCAACAAGTTTAGGAATCAAAATTTTTAAAATTGAGAGAATAAAATTTACACTACAAAATAATTTTAGAAATTAAATCTATATCATAATTAAGAAATTAAATTATGGTATGTGGGGTGCATGAGAATTTGCATCTCAAGTTGGTATGGGTCAATAATGGTGAATACTCAATTATTGGCAAATTGCCATAGGAATTATTCCAATTTCCAACTTCCAAATTGCATTAATTAAAATAGAGGGGCACCATTTGCAATTTGCGGTTCATATTTATTTTAGGCTAAAGTGTCATCTAGCACCATCAACTATATCCAATTATTCATGCCGCACTTTGAACTTTCATATCGTATATATCGAGCCGCAAACCAAAATAAAAAATTCACCTAGAACTTTTAGCAGGTTTCCAGGTCTTCCTGCTGACATGGCGCAGGTTTTCAAGTGATCTGCCATTTCTTTTAACATTATGTTGTCCAGGTAAGCATTTACATATTAAAAATAATTTTTTTTAAAAAAAACAAAAAATACAAAAAAAAAAAAAATAGCATTTCTATAAATTTAAAAAATTGAAAAAATACTAAACAATAATTTGGCCAAAAAATATAAATTCTGAAAAAAAAAATTTGAAACATTGGAATTGCAAAATTGAAAAGTATACATTATAAAAATAAAGAGAATAAAATTCTGGTTATTTTAATATAATAATTTTGTTTTTTAAAAAAAAAATAAAATAGGTAAACGCTTACATGGACAACATAAGGTTAAGAGAAATGTCACATCAGACGCCATGTCAGCAAGAACACCTGGAAACCTGCTAAAAGTTCTAGGTGAATTTTTTATTTTGGTTTGAGGCTCGATATGTACTATATGAAAGTTCAGGGTGCGGCATGAACAATTGGATATAGTTTATGGTGCTAGATGACACTTTAGCCTTTATTTTATTGCCTCCAAAGGCCAACCCCTACTTTACCCTAAATTGCTAAATTCTTTAATTTATGCGACCATCGCCACTCAAATACAAATTCGAGATAAATCAGTCTAGATTAGTGTAGAAGGTAAACTTTTGACCCTTTAAAGAATGAACTTTCAATTTATTAAAAATGAACATTATGTCAATTATTCACGTTACAATGTAGATCATGGTCCATGATGATATAATAATTAGTTGAAGACTTGGTCCGCAGTCTCACACATAATTTTTTTCCCAACAATCTAGCTTTATAAACTATGAATTAAACTTTATATATCGAAACCCAGTGGGGTAGCTCAAGTGGCAAATGACCTCTCTTTGTGGGGAGGAATTTCGGGAGAATTCGGATTCAGTTTCCACAAGTGTGGGTGGACCCCAGACCGTTAAACGGAGAAAAACTTTATGTATCGACTTGCTTAGGAGTCTAGGATTGCTTTGTCAAGGATGCATAACCCAAAACCTAGTATTAATGGTTTGCGTGTGTGTGTGAATATATATGGTCATATGGGTGTATATATATATGTTCGGTTTTCTTTTTTCTTCAACCAAAAGCCATTTGTCTCCCATCTTCCATGGGCTCTGACTTTTGGGACATCGTCATCATCATGCTCTAACAAATTCTCCATTTTTCATTTATTTACCTAGACTAGAAGATTGCTTGAGAGATCTCAATCGGAGCCGGAAAAGCCATGGGGAAATACGTGGCGCTGTTGGACGCCGGAGTAAGAATGGCGGCGCGTTTCAATTCCCACTGCCCACAGACCTCTAGGATGTATTACCACCCTCCTGCTAAGCACGAGCAGAACCACCACCGCGACGACGATGATCGCCGCCGTGCTTTTGCCTTCCAAAACCACCGCCGCCTTCAAGATGATGGTGTTTCCGGGAGCGGCGCCGCCGTTGGGGATAATGTGAGTGCGGCGGATGGTGCAGGCACGGGATTGATTCTGCTGACGTCAGGCCTATGATATTGGAAAGTGATAAGTATATTTAGGTAAAAATTTTATCATATGATTTTATTGAAAAAGAAAAGAACAAAAATTGTGATGATAGACTTTTTTTCCCTAAGAAATAGGGATATATATGTAGCATTACTTTATGATATATGATGTTATAGGATTATATCTACCATGGTTGAAGGTTAATTATGATTCAATTTCATTGAAATTGTTATTTCTATTTAATCGTCTATTGGTTTACCTTTCATGTATTGTCCATAAGTTGAGAATTAAAAGGCAAAAAAAAAAACATAACCATTCTTTCACTACATTTCTCATATGGGAGGTTATGAGTTTGAGACTCAAGTGATAACGGTATTAACTCTTTGTGCTTAAATAGGTTGATAAAATACTTATAAACACAGGTTGAGAAAATACTTATAAACAGATATTACACTGTAACAAAAGACACAAAAGACACAGAATTAATAGTACTAAAAAAACGGGTGGTGTTCGTGGTACTAAAATATGCCCCACCACCCCCGCACCCATGCCCATTATTCATTGTCTTCGTGGTAGCTTAGGGTCTGAAATAATAGCCATCCCTATATACAAAGATGAATTTCGCTTAAGGGTGTGTTTGGAAACCCAAAATCATTTTCCAGAAATCATTTTTCTGCTTCTCAAACACACCCTAAACTAAAGACATTTTCAACTTGATTTGACCAATTTAAATTAAAACAAAAAAAAAAAAGGAAAATACAAAAACTACCTAATTAATAATCAAGAATTAAAAATAAAATATTATTATTTTGAGAAGAGAAATAAAATATTATTATAGTTATTAAAAATTTAAATGGTATTAAGGCTTTGACTTATTTTAGAATTGAATTTATAAATTATTATATATTATAAACTCTATTCCTCAAACCATTATAAATCAGAAAGTATTTTTTGTGACGTACAAAAGATGGAATTGTTTATTCTAGACTCTTCCACACCTTGACATGACAGTTGTGAGTTGTGACCATAAAGTATTTCCATAAATAATATTGCTTTAAAAATTGCAAGTGAATTTACTACATGCATATAATCTATAGAACGGATTTGAATTAATGACTGCTTTAATTAGGTCCCCTTCTTTTGGTCATATTTTAACTTGTTTTCCTTCTTTGTTGTAAATATCAATAAATACCATTTACAAAAAAAATTGAAACGTTCACACCAAGTTAATTATGTGGCGTAGTGGTATTTGCCTTTGAAATTTTTATGATTGATTAAGTAGATTAAATTTAAATTTAATTATTTTCAACTTCTTTTTAATCAAAATCAATCAAAAAACTGCCAAGGGCCTTGTGGTCTAGTGGCATCAAATCCCGCCCTTGTGGTCCAGTGGCATCAAATCCTTCCCTTTATACGGGAGATGGTGGGTTCAAGCCTCAGTGCAGTGAAAAACAGAAGATATTATTTTTTTCCCGTAAAATTCTCAACCAATTATCCAACGTGTGGATTTTGTATGGCAACCGCACAAATATCAAAAGGAAACCGTTGGTTCTGGCATTATATTATAATATTATATATTTGCCCCATGAAACCTAACACTCTCTCGATTTAATTTTCTCTCTTCTCTCTGCGCTCTCTCTCGCGTCGTATTCCTCTTGTAGAAGAAATCTTCGGATTTTTTTTACAAGAGGATACATAGAAGATCGAAGAAGACGAGTAGGCTGGGCGGGTGATCGAAATGGCAAGGTGTATTTTGGATTTGGGAGCCCGAATTGCTTCCAGATTCAATTCTCACTGTCCTCAAACTTCTCGGATGTACTATCACCCGCCGTCGAATCAATGCGATGATGGAAGCCGCCGCATAAACAACCAGTCCAATGATGTTTCGGGAGGAGGCGTCGAGGCGCCGCCGCCGCATCGGGAGGGGTCCTGGACGGTTCCAAAGGATGATAATGTTGAAATCGACACAAAGGATTTCATTCTTTTCTACGGTTAGTGTGTTTAATTTGTAGCTAGTTACCAAAACTGATCGAGGCGACGTGATGTGTGTACACTTTTTTTTCATGTCATTTGATGTCTCTGTATTGTTTCATTATATGTTTGTTGGTTTCATTGGAAAAAAAAAAAACCTTAATAAAAAGTTTTGAACATTTGATTGGTTTATTTATTTATTTTTTAAATCAATAGGGACACCTAACACTGCAAGATCGAGACATGTTTCTGTGTTAGAACACCTAAGTTTTTTTTGGAAGAAACTTGTGAAGGGACTAGTGGTTCTTGATTAACTACCTTGAATAGATTATTATAATCTTTATATATGTTGAAACATCTGAGCTCTTCTTTAGAAGAATTGGAAGGGGGCTAGGTGATTCCTAATCAGTAATCACCCCCTATCTTCAAGGATATTAGTTACCTTATTTTGTTCGACGGCCTAACCCTTGGCTATCCTTAACCCAGAAATTTCTCTCACTTTCTAAAATAGGGGCCACTTCCACATCATCAAATTTGTAAATTCTTCACTATTTGAAATTTGCATATTATATTATAAATATAATAAATAAATAATATAATAGGAAATAAAAAAGATAAAAAAGTAAACAAATCCCACTTTTTCATTCTCTCACCTCTTGCTAATTTAACAATTTCTCTCTCCTATTGCAACACACATGTCATTAAATACTAATAAATAAAAAACTCTCTCTTGCCACATAGATTAGAAAGGGGGAAATTGGCAGGGTTGAGGACAGTCTTAGGGTTAGGTGCCGATTAATCGGGTGTCTAGGTGCGATTTCCTTGCCCTTAGGGTTAGGTGCCGATTAATCGGGTGTCTAAGTGCGATTTCCTTTCAAACATCAGATTACATTTTCCAATCACATAGAATTGTTATTTTTTTTTTTTAATAAAATACATATAGGCATTCAACCTATGAAGTTGATGACTAATTCTATTAGTTCAAACTTCAAACGACACTTGTTCAACATACATAATAAAACAACGTTGTATATATATATATTTAGGTATAATAGGTTATATACTATGTGTCCCACATTGTTTAAACAGTTGGGTAAGAAGCGTCCATGGCAATCCCACAAAGCCCTTCCGCAGCCTTAACACCCCTCTCCAACCTAAAATATCCATTTTCTCCCCATCTTTCACCCCACGAGTTCTTCACCACCCAATACTTTATCCCATTCTGGCCCCTTCCATATCCAACCACCGTCACGCCGTGGTTCAACTCCGTCCCACACTTATTCGTGAACACTCCCCCTGAGTAAAACTGCAGTTGCAGTCCACGCGCGTCAATCGCCACTGATACCGGCTGGTGGGCGGCAGCGCGGAGAAGCGCGGCCTCGCTGTTCCTCGGAACGTCCTCGTAGCCGGCGACGGTCTTGGCGGCGCGGAAGGATCCGCGCTTGAGGTTGCAGGTGCCGTGGTCCTGGCCGCCGTAGGGGTAGCCGGATTCGGTGGAGAGGCCGTTGTGGTTGATGATGTACTTGAATGCGTCGTCCATTCTTCCGCCATGGCAGCCTTGGTCCCCTCCCCCCTTGTCGCAGTCCACCAGCTCTTGCTCCGATAATGAGGTTAGTTTGCCTCCTGATATCTTCACGATCCCCTCCACGGCCGCCACCGCAGAAAATGCCCAGCAGCATCCTACATATATACATTTTAATTATTCATTTGTTTGCAGTTTTGCACAAACAGGTTGGTTCGTGTGTGGTAGATTATAGAGAAGATACAAGAATGAGCCCGGCAGTAGCAAAGTAGGAATTACCAATAATGACCATGATCCACTTCACAATGTGAACTACTGACATAAAATTTATTTTTTGATATACTAAGCTCATTTTAAATACATTTTTTGATCAGGCTAGGAGGGGAGACCCGGGGAGGAAACTAACTAGTCGGCTCCCGAACTCTGCGGTACCAGATGGCACACGCTAGGTCTCTGAATTTTCATTTTATATGAACTGAATGTTCATTATTTGGTATACCAAACAATGAACCTCCAGTACACAAAAAAATGAATATTTAATATATTAAAAATGAACATTTATATGATTTCTAGGGAGTTACAGCAATATAGTGGACTCCGTGTGGACATCGATCTTCCTATCTAATACTCGAGTCACATAATTTACTCTTAGTCTTATCAGGTTAGGTGTGAGTCTGGAGAGCGTTCTCCTTTCTGTTGGACAACATTTTAGCGCCCAACAAAGATTCATGAATTGTAACAGAACATATCATTAATTAGGTGAAAATTAATTAAATTGTCATATATTACCACAAACGCCTTGATTCTTGACTGAAGTGACAGCTCCCTTTTTTCTCCAGTCCACGTTGGAGGGGATGGCGGTCACATTCTCATACCTAAAGGGGGTGCTCCCCCCGGGTGGCCGGGGAAAGACCGCCCTCTTATATCCATTTTTGGTGGACGCAAATTCATCATTAGTTAAATCTGCAAACTCGTTGATCCCTAAGGTGTAAGGCTGATCTCCAGCTTGATTGAAAGATTCAATAGCCTTTACATTCTCTTTAAATATTTCAAACCGTTTTGCTTTCTCTGTCTCGTCTCCATACACTCGTCCATATTGAGCCATCCACTCCTCGTGTCTCTTCGCCATCACATCATCGTCATCCTCGTTTAAGCCCTGTAGCCACGTGGCTTCGATGCAGCAAGCCAGAATAGCTGCAAAAATGATAAGGTTCTTGATCAATATTCTTGACGCCATTTTTGTTCCTTCTTTGAGGAAATGGTGAGTGAATTTGAATAGAGGATGGATTGTGAGGTATTTGAAGTATATGTTTTCCGGCAAGTTATGCATGCATGGAGTTTGGTTACGTACACTCACCCTTTAGCTATACGGTTATGGTTTCTCGTTTATTGTGTCTTGAGAGTTGAGAGCTAAGGCAAGCTAGCTTCTTGGAATTGTACTCTATTTACAAGTTCATTGGGATTTCTTTTCTAATTATGTATATATTGAAGTTAACTTCTTTCAAGGTATGCATGTCATCAAAGTAGTTTAATATATGTTAAATAATCCAAGAGAAAGTCATCTCATAGGTTATATAATATCAATAATGGTTATGATTTGCTACTACTATAACTCTTTTTTTTGGCTAGAATTTGAGGTTAGTTGTATTTTTTACGGCACCTATAGTTGTCCATTGATTCTTTAGCTTCTCTAAGCCCTATTCAATTTTGTGCCTAGACCAACAAGGCTCCATTTCTCTCTTTCTCTCTCTCTCTCTCACATGGAATATTTAGCACCGTAAAAAAATGTCTAATTGGAAGTACTAATATATACTACTCATAATCTTTTTTTTTTTCTTTCTTTCTTTCTGGAGGAGAATCTTAGAGAGTTTTCGATGCGTGACGTTCAGCTTTCTGTAGACGCAGTTAATCTAATAATTTTTTTTACTCCTTAGATACCTGACATATTGATCTATTAAAAAAGTCACTTTGTTTATTCATTTATTTGTCTTCCACCAATAAAATTCAAACATGTGGGAAGAGTTTTAATTTACTCGTGGAATATACTTTATCAATTTTTTTTTTTTTAAATATGGTGGATTGTTGTTTAATTTGATCAGCTTGATTGTAGTAGTAGTTATATTATATGTGATTTGTTGAATAAAAATTTAATAATTTGAATCAAAATATTACACAACTTTTGATTGAATACATATATATTTTGAATTTAATTAAAACATTCAAATATGGATCATTGATTCAAATTAAAGCGTATTATTATTATTAGGAACATAACATCAGAAGTTCTAAAATGACCTGATAAAAGGCTAATAGTTGCGCAGATTGGATGATGATGAAACTTAATTTGATTTACAATAATGTTTAATGATTTACTATAAGAGATCTCATGTATGTATATATGGAGTGATTTTATTGGGGGTGACTTTATTTTCCTGGAGTTGGGAAAGAAGGTCCAAGGGCAATGCCACAAAGCCCTTCCTTAGCAGGAATATCCTTAGCCAACCTTATATACCCCTTGTCTCCCCAAGTCGCTCCCCACGAGTTTTTTATCAGCCAAAACTTTTTCCCCTGCAAAACCCCGTACCCAACCGCCACCACGCCGTGGTTAAGTTTGGTGGTACACCCCGTGTCCACAACTCCGCCTTTATAGAACTGAAATGCCTTCCCGCCGGCGTCCACTCCCACGGACACGGGCTGCTTCGACACGGCTTTCATGAGGGCCGCCTCGCTGCTGGGCGGGACGGTTTGGAACCCGCCGATCTTAGCGGCGACTACGGATGCCCTTTTCGGGTCGCAGACCCCTTTCTTGCCCGTGTAGGGGTAACCGGCTTCGGTGGCTATGCCTTTGTTGCCGACGACGTACTTGAATGCGGCGTTCATGTACCCTCCGTTGCACCCGCCGCTGACTTTGTCGCAGTCCACCAGTTGTTGCTCTGACAATGAAACTAGTTTTTTGGTGGTTATCTGGGTGATCCCCTCCATTGCCGCCACCGCAGAAAATGCCCAACAGCTTCCTGAGATAAATCAATTTAAGTTATCTGACCGTCTTAAACCATAAATTGGTCCTGATAAGGCTCAAATTTAACCTTGTAGTAAGGCCCAACAGCCAAATTTCTTGTCACAATTCAAAATTTAGTCTCAGATATTGTTTTTGTTATCCTAGGCTATCATATTTTGGACACTGCACATTTGATCCTTTCGACGAGTGAAAAGCAAGGGTATTTTCATCTCTTCAACTTGCATTATTATTTTCCGGTCCAATTGATTTAATTCTAGCTAGCGGACGTCGTCCATCGTCTTGGGTGGTAATTTCAAATTTGGTCCGATCCCAACAATCATTTTTGTCACTTAATACCTCAAACTATTATATTTTGAACACTTTTGGTCATTCCGATGGAACTCTATTTTAAGAAAGGGTATTTTTCAATGACAAAGAAAAGGTGGCATGCATCAAGTCAGGCGACGGACTACTATGCTACAACTCGGGGAGAATAGAAAAATATTTGTCAAGCAACACATGGTCAACAAAGTTGATACTAAAATTATATATTTGACAAAAACTTCTGTGAGACTGTATCGTGGATCTTTGTCCGTGAGACGTGCTGGGTCAATATGAAAATATATTACTTATACTAAAAAATGTAATACTAATCAGAAATAAAGTATTTATTACTTATATAATAAAGTGTAATACTTTTGAAAAAAAATGTAATGATTTTATGTTTAATTTTGATTTAAAAGTATTACGGAGTACATTTTTACACAAGTGTGACTGTATATATTTATATTTGTATATAGTATATATACTCATCACAGTACACTTACCACAATTAAGTTGAATCTTGGCGGGTGTAACAGCTCCCTTTTTCACCCAGTCCACTTCGGTGCCAGCACTCACGTTCTCGTACATAAATGGAGTTGTCCCGGAAGGCTCCGGCATCAAGCATGCCGTTTTTTCTCGAAACTCGTCATTAGTTAAATCCGCGAACTGGTTGACTCCTAAGGTGAAAGACTGGTTTTCGACCCGATTAAAAGAGTCGATATACTCCGCATTGTCTTTGAATATACTGAACCGTTCCATCTTTTCTGTCTGATTTGCATACACTCGTCCATATTCAACTATCCACTGCTCGTATCTTTTCACCATCTCCTCGTCGCCGCCGTCTAATTGCGTGGCCTCGTAGCAAGCCCACATCTCCAGAACTAGAACAGCTGCAACAACAATGATATTCTTGTTGTTCAATCTAGGAGCCATTCTTTTGATTTATTCTTTTATCCTTAAAGAGTGCTGAGATTTATAAAATATACGACTAAGATGAGGCCAAGTTTATGGTTTTCAACTTGGACAAGGCGGCAAGATATGCATGTTACTGATGATGTTTCGTGCTTCCGTACACGATGGCTGCTTTCTGGTTTTCATCTTTATAAAGTGAATAAAAACTTCAAGTTGTTGGATTTCAGCTGACTAGCTTATAAACAATTTAAGTGCATAATTGTACTTTCATGATTAATTTAATGACTTTTTATTTTTTTTTCCTGGGATTGTAACA
>CM008342.1:6515252-6531293 GCA_002525835.2 Ipomoea batatas | reverse complement strand
CCCAAACCAGGCCAGGCCATAGGCCCCTTTGTAGGGGCCTGGCCTACTTTCAGCCCTAATTACAATGTTTAATTTATTGATTTACTATTAGTCATTATGAGAGTGATTTTATTGGAGGGCTTTATTTTCCTGCAGTTGGGTAAGAAGCTCCTAGGGCAATCCCACAAAGTCCTTCCTTAGCAGCAACATCCTTTTCCAACTTCGCATATCCCTTTTCTCCCCAACTCGCTCCCCACGAGTTCTTTATCAACCAAAACTTTTTCCCCTGCAATTCACCGTACCCAACCGCCGCCACGCCGTGGTTAAGTTTGGTCGTGCACCCCGTGCTAAAAACCCCACTTTTATAGAACTGAAATTCCTTTGCGCTGCCGTCGATGGCCACGGATACGGGCTGATTCGCCACGGCTTTCATGAGGTCCGCCTCGCTTTTGGGCGGGACTGATTGGAACCCGCCGATCTTAGCGGCGGCTACGGATGCCTTTTTCGCGTCGCAGGTTCCCTTCTTGGCCGTGTAGGGGTAATTGGCCTCGGTGGCTATGCCTTTGTTGCCGGCGACGTATTTGAATGCGGCATTCATTGACCCTCCGTCGCAGCCCTTGCTGGCTTTGTCGCAGTCCACCAGTTGTTGTTCCGACAAAGGAGTTAGTTTTTTGGTGGATATTTGGGTGATCCCTTCCATCGCCGCCACTGCAGCAAATGCCCAATAGCATCCTGCACCATTTAAAAGTATTACATTTTTTTACACAGGTGCGACAATATATATTTATATTTGTATACACATACCACAATTGGCTTGATTCTTGACGGCTGTAACAGCGCCCTTTTTCACCCAGTCCACTTCGGGGCCAGCGCTCACGTTCTCGTACATAAATGGAGTTGTCCCGGGTGGGCCCGGCATCAAGCGTGTCATTCTTGATTGAAATTCGTCATTAGTTAAATCAGCGAACTGATTGATTCCTAAGGTGAAAGTCTGGTTTCCGACCTGGTTAAAAGAGTCGATATACTCTGCATTGTCTTTGAATATACTGAATCGTTTTATTTTTTCTGTCTGATTTGCATACACTCGTCCATATTCAACTATCCATTGCTCGTATCTTTTCATCATCTTCTCGTTGCCGCAGTCTAAGCCCCTGGCCTCGTAGCAAGCCCACATCTCCAGCACTACAACAGCTGCAACAACAATGATGTTCTTGTTGTTCAATCTACGACCCATTCTTTTAATTTATTCACTTATCCTTAAAGAGTGCCTAGACTTATAACACAGTGCATAATACGACTAAGATGGGGCCAAGTTTATGCTTTTCAACTTGGACAATCCGGCAAGATATGCATGTTACTGATGATGTTTGCTGCTTCCGTACACGCTGGCTGCTTTCTCGTTTTCAGCTTTATAAATTAAAATGAATCAATCTTCAAGTTGTTGGAATTCAGCTCACTTAGCTTATAAACAATTCAAGTGTATAATTTTACTTTCATGATTAATTTAATGACTTTTTATTTGTTTTTTTTCCTCATAAATTTATAGAGTAACACTCAATAAAAGGGGTTTCATTATCTATATTAAATATCTACAAATTTCAATTATTTAATATGAGAATTATATTTCATCCATTTTGGAAGGTAGTGGTACTGATAGAGAATATTCCCTATGTACACATACCTATACGTTCTATATACCTGCTCGGTATCCGGTCACATCACAAAAAGGAATCATTCCTACCTTGACTGACTATAGGCTTGACTTTGCCGACCTAAATGCAATAACCGAGACAGCTAGGGACTATAATAGCACTTCACTGCTTAGGGACAGATCCTGATGGTTGGGACATGCATCTCGAGCAGGGCTACTTTGGGATCTGGACGGCTGGACCTAGACATCTCAGTGGGCAATCAGGAATCTGAGCACATGTGATTGAAGGTGTTGTTCTTGAGCCTACCCGTTGCATGCACAACATTTGTCAATCATGCCAAGCTCCCAGGATTTGTCCCTTTCCGTTCCCTATAAATACCTTATTTATGGCGAGGGATGGACTTTTCGACATTCTCACCTACCACGTATATTCGCCCTGGATGTGTCTCCTTTCCTTCCCGGCCTATTCCAGTGTGTAAACCCATGAACCAAACACACCTTAAATATGGTTATTAATTTGATTTTATATCCAATATAATATAGTAGTCAATAGGAGGGAATAGTAGTAACTACTTCCAATAGTGACTCTCGAACAAATAGTTACTACCTCTCGATCACTTTTAATCTAACGAGTAAAATTACAATTCTGCTACAACTTTTAATTTGAGTACGTCACATCAACCATCTTAGTAATATTATACGGAGTAAAATCTTAACAACAAAGCATCTATTGTAACTTGTAAGTGGATGGATAAAGAAAAGTGGAAGCAACCCCGCCCCAACTAATTCAAGTTGATTATATATATTTGTGTGATAATCATAGGTTTCATGTTTAATTTTTTTATGAAAGTTGTTTATTGGTCTCATAGTTTGAATCAATCAACTATGCATAACTTTATTTACCTAGTTATGTTCTTTTTTCAACTAATAAAAAATTAAGTAATAAGAAAAATCCTAATCAAGTTGATCAGATATATAGTTAGGTTGTATTGGGAACCACAAATTTCAGTTTAACTCGGTGGGAATTATCTATTGATCTCTTAGTTTGAGGAGTTGAACCAAAATATACTGAGTTGAAATATTTTATTACTTTGATTTGGAATCTTAAGTAATTAAATAATATAGGTAATAATACAAGTAATTATAGTAATTTATAATAATCATTTGCATATATGCATATATCTTGTTCTATGCAACTGGAAAAGAAGGTTTGGTGGCAATCCCACAAGCTCCTTTGGCATCACCGGAATCCTTCATCAACCTTATGTATCCATTCTCTCCCCAATGTTCTCCCCACGAGTTTTTTATCAGCCAAAACTTCCCCTCCGACGATTCCCCGTACCCCACCACCGTCACGGCGTGGTTCACCTTCGTCGTACACTCCTTGCCGTAAACTCCGCCTTTATAGAACTGAAAAGCCATTCCCGTGGCGTCAATTGCCACCGACACCGGCTGATTGGCCACCGCCTTCATGAGCTCGGCCTCCTTGAATCTGGGGACCCACTGAAATCCCTTGAGTTTGGCCTCGACTTGGGACGCCTTGTCTTTTTGGCAGTGCCCCATTTTCATGGTGTATGGGTAATTGGATTCGGTGGTTATGCCGCCGTTGAAGAGGACGTAGAGGAATCCGGCGCCGATCCAGCCGCCGTGGCAGCCCAGGCTTATGATGTCGCAGTCTAAGAGTTGTTGCTCCGATAGAGAAGATAGAATTCCGGCTTTTATCTGTTTGATTCCCTCTATTGCAGCCACAGCAGAAAATGCCCAACAACATCCTGCATGCAAAAAAAAAATAATAATAATAAATAAATAAAATTCAATGTACTTTTTTGTCAAGTGGCATGGCAAGTAGTGACTCTCTCAATTGGGAGGTCATGAGATCGAGTCTCGCTACATACTACAATGAACAGATAGTATGGCTCATCGACTATGATACTTTTCTTTAGGTCATTAACTATCAAGATATCCAATTTTTTCAGCCAACCTAAGCCGAATAAAGCACATAGTCACTTTCAGTGCCTATTTTTTTTGGCTGGACTGGTATTATTTTTTACTTTTCGACTTATGTTGGTCAAAAAATTGAACAAGAGATTAAATGCAAAAGAAATCGAATAGTAATGCACTAAAATTGAAGATATTAATCGTTAGGGCCGGGATATAATTTGAAAAAGGGTATTATAATCAAGGGTCTAAAAGTATTTTTTTTAAAAAGAACTCATTCTTAAATTTTGTTATGAGTATTAATTAATTACCACATTGTCTCTGATTTTTTACCGCAGTCACTGCTCCCCTTTTTACCCAATCAATGGCGGGTGGAACATCGGTCACGTTCTCGTACATAAATGGCGTACTCTCAACATAGGGTGGGCTCTTGTATCCCATTCTTGAAGATTTAAATTCGTCGTTGGTTAAATCTGCAAACTCATTGATCCCCACCGTAAAAGTATGGCTCCCAGCCCGGTTAAACGAGTCTATAAAATTCACATTCTCTTTAAATATATTGAACCGCGCTACCTTCTCTGTTTCGTTTGCATACACTCGTCCATATTCAACTATCCACTGCTCGTACCTCTTCACCATTTCGTCGTCATTGTCGTCTAATTGCCACCGTGCTGTGGCTTCGTAACAAGCCCACATCTCCAACACCAAAATGGTTGCGAAAACAATCAGGTGTGTGTACTTTCTTGAACCCATTTTTTTCTGTTGTTTCCTTACTTCGTATTTGAAGTAATTAAGGTTTATTATGAAGAGGCCAGGCAGGTGAGTGCAGGGATTTATAGCAGCCATAGTATGAGTAATATGAAGAATATGTTTTTCGCCTCACCACTCAACTACACAGCAAGTTATGCATGTTCTTGATAGTGTTTCGTGGTTCCGTATACACTATATATATGATGGTTTCTTGCTTTTATTCTCTAGACGAAAATGATCCATTTGATTTATTTTAGTACGAAAGTTATGTTACATTAAGATAAAATCACATTTAGACGTTTGATTGAAATTGAAATAGAAATAGCACCCAAAATGTTAATTAGATTTGAATATAACAGTAACGTTTAAAAACTATATAAGCCAAATCCCCTTTAATTTTGAACCCTTAATTTTTATTTTTTTTTTGAAAAATTGAACCTTTAATTTAATCACATTACATCATTAATTTTAATGGCAATGATATTAACAATTAAGTATTTCGCAAATGGTTATTAGCTGATAACTTATAACTGATTAAGCTAGTTAATAATCAATAGTTGATGAGTTAACTGATTTGACTAGTCGATAATAATATTAACCGGTTATAAAATGTGTTGGTAAATTAGTTATTTAATCCCAAACCAAAAGCTTATAGAATGAGGAGCATCGAGTTCCTCTTATAGAACTATTGAAGAGCTCAATGTTCCTCTTCAAGCTAATGTGGGATCAGTTTTGATTTTTTTTTATTTTTTTTTTGGTTGCACGTCCAATCTCACATCGGATGGGCAATTGGTTGAGCCTTGGGCTCCTTTAATAAAGTGAGCAAAAGTTTAATTTTTCTTCTTTTTTAATAAAGGGCGGGTGCTTTGTAAAAAGAAATTTATTTTCTCAAAACTTTATTTTGAAAGCTATTTAAAGTAATGTTTCGGATTTCTACCAAACACTCAAAGGATGGAGAATAGGGGAAAAAGAATGAAATATAAGAAGAAGAAAAAAAAGAAGAGAAAACATATGGTTTACGCGCTCGCACTCTAAAAAATAACTAATGGTCATGCTCTAACCTCCGATTGAGACTAGCAAACAAAATAGTTAATTTCACTTTTAGTGTTTTGAATTTCAATTTAACTAATCATACATTAGTTATGTTTTTAACTTGGTAACTACAAACCTACAAGTTTGACTTCAGCAAAAATAATTTATTGGCCTTTTTAGTTTGGGCAAGTCTCATTGTTGTATGTGGTCAACTAAGATCATAAGTTAGAGTTTACAAATGCAGACAATCGCAGCTAAACCTTGTCAAATTTTCCTTTTGGTAAGGTTAATGTCACTCGACTCTTGTACAAATGGTATATCGATGTTTTGGTTGGAGCCTAAAGGAAAACAGTATGTGCAGTACTCCCATTTTTACTCTTATACACAAAATCTTGATATAGACATGCATTAATAGAATCCTTATCAATGTTCGTGAGCCCGTCATGGAGTAAGATTTTGGAATACATGTAGTAGAACTCGAACCTAAATATATTGAGTATACATATTTTATTATTTTGATTTCAAATTTTAAGTAAGTAAATATAGATAAATAATACAACAAGTAATAATTATAATGTATAATCATCGTAAGTAGCAGATCTTGTTCTATGCTTTTGGAAAAGAAGATCTCGTGGTAATGCCACAAACTCCTTTCTTATCACCGGTATCCCTCATCAACTTCACGTATCCCTTCTCTCCCCAGCTTTCTCCCCACGAGTTTTTTATCAGCCAAAACTTCCCCTCGTCCTCCACCCCATATCCCACCGCCGTCACAGCGTGGTTCACCCTCGACTTACACTCCTTGCCGTAAATTCCCTCTTTGTAGAACTGAAACGCCGATCCGCTAGCGTCGATGGCCACGGAGACGGGCTGGTTTGCCACGGCCTTCATAAGCGCCGCCTCATTGTAGCTGGGGACCCACTGGAAGCCCTTGATTTTGGCCGCGAATTGGGAGGCCTTTTTGCGTTGGCAGAAGCCCTTCTTCATGGTGTATGGGTAGTTTTCTTCGGTGGTTATGCCGCCGTGGATGAGGACGTAGAGGAATCCGGCGCCGATCCAGCCGCCGTGGCAGCCCAGGCTTATGAGGTCGCAGTCTAGGAGTTGTTGCTCCGATAGAGAGATTAGCTTGTCTGTTTTTATCTGTGTGATTCCCTCTATTGATGCCACAGAAGAAAATGCCCAACAACATCCTGCAATTTTTTTTTTTTCATTTAATTACTATGCTTCAAAAACGAAGGATACCCCGAGAATGGTACCCAGTCTCGAGAGCCCCCGGTATTTAGAGTTGGGGAACGAAGGCTCAAATAGCCCGGCTGGTGTAGGTAATCAAGTCGTGGCACCCGACTAGGTGTAGCACTATGAGGCGACGAGACAAGGGATTTGCTGAGAATCTTGGTAGATTTGGCGGGATTCTTTCCTAGTTCAAGTTTAAGTTTGATAGTATCTATGACAATTTGAGCAATTTAAATATATTTCCTAAAGTTAAATTTGTTAGTTTTTTCTTTGTTTGCATTCTAAAGCCAATTAATCTTGTATAATTTGTATAAATATCCATGGGTCACATTGTAAAGCATTTTATTTTCTAAATGTCAAATTATTATTGAATTTCTACTTTATTACTTATTATTTTCTCTAAGTTTTATAGTAGTGTTGACTAGCGGAACGATTGTCTTGCAGTCACAAAACTAACAATAAACATTTTTTAAATTTGTTGGGTGTAGAGGAATCCCGCAATCACTATATCTGTGTGCGGGATAAACCTAGTTGGTCAACTAGGTAGGTTGTATATAGTTGACCAGTTCAAATCAAGAAAAAGTCAACTTGTAACCCAGTGGTTATCAAGTCAACAGCTGGTCATTCTTAAAATTTGTTATGAGTAATAATTACCACATTTTTGCTGATTTTTTACTGCAGTCACTGCACCCTTTTCTACCCAGTCCACAGTGGTAGGAACCTCGGTCACGTTCTCGTACATAAACCGCGTCGTGTCGATATAGGGTGGGCTCTTGTATCCCATTCTTGAAGATTTAAATTCGTCGTTGGTTAAATCTGCAAACTCGTTGATTCCCACGGTAAAAGTGTGGTTTCCCTCCTGGTTGAAAGAATCGATAAAATTCACGTTTGCTTTGAATATATGGAACCGCTCCACCTTCTCTGTTTCGTTTGCATACACTCGTCCATATTCAACTATCCACTCCTCGTACCTCTTCATCATTTCGTCATCGTCGTCTAAGTGCCACCGTGTTGTGGCTTCGCAGCAAGCCCACATCTGCAGCACCAGAATGGTTGCGAAAACGATCAGGTGTCTGATCTTTCTTGAACCCATTTTTTTATGTTCTTTCCTTATTACTTCCTATTTGAAGTAAGATTTAGTATGAAGAGGCAGGTGAGTGCAGGGATTTATAGCAGCCATAGTATGAGTAATATGAAGAATATGTTTTTGGACTCACCACTCAACTACCCAGCAAGTTATGCATGTTCTTGATTCCGTATACGCTGTCCTTCACAGCTATATACTATGATGCATGGTTTCTAGTTTTCATTCTCAGGCTAAAATGACTTATTTGATATTTTTTTTATTTAAGTTTATATTTATGTATAAGAGTGAATTGCACTATTAGTCCTATAATATATATATATATATATATATATATATATATATATATATATATATAATAGTAATATCATAACTACTGAGAAAAACAAGATCAATAAATGAAAAGCAAAAACAGAAATGAAAGATCACCCTATTTATGTGGTTCAATAGTGTACTTATGTACTTTCATGAGAGCAAAGTAATTTTAGAATATCTTATTAATTGTGTTAATGATCCATCATATTTACAAGCATCATATTTAATTTATATGTAAACCTAACTATACATTTATAAAATTTTCATTTATCGGGTGACCATATATAGCACTCCAACCCAGCCACTTAGCGAACTTAATTAGTTCGGCTTCGAACCCCATAGACAAATTTTGTCACTCTGTTCCATTATACGTAACACCTTCATCAACCAATTATATATATATGAAACATGCACAACAATAATTACATTTAGTAAAAAACTTAGTCCAACTTTAGTGACAGTACTAAATGTAGTTATCAATTAGAATCTTTCGTCCAACAATGGTCAATAATTAAAAGAGCAATATAGTAACTTCTAATTCTGATAAGTGAAAAAAAAAAAAAAGTCAATTCCACTTTTCATCCAACGAGTATAAATGTATAATGGCAATTTTACTCTGACTTCTTCATCACATGATCAACCATCTTAGTAGCAGTGTCAAATGTAACCCTTTGTTAAACTTTCAATTTACCTGTTGGAAAAATTAGCTATGACTGACATTTAACTGTTAAATTTTACTCTGACTTCTTCATCACATTCAACTGTTGAAAAAATTAGCTATAATTGAGATTTAAAGCGGTCATTTTGTGATCATTTAAACCCTTTGTTAAACTTTCTTTTTTTTCTTTTCTAAAAAAAAAAAAGTGATCATTTTGTGGTATAACTTTTAATAGAGTCTCTCAATTTGAGTCGGGTCAAACTGGATTTAGATTTTTAGTAAAGATATATATATTGTTTTCTGAACCCATTTTTCTGTTCTTTCCTTGTTTCCTATTTGAAGTAAGATTTGTGATGAAGAGGCCGCAGGTGAGAGCAGGGATTTATAGTACCCATAATATGAAAGAATACAAGATTTATGTGTTTCCGTTTACTGGAGCAAAGCAATTTTGTGTGATGATGATCTGTATTACAAGCATCAAATTGATATTTCATCATACTAGTTAATTAATAAGCATAATAAGTAGCTAGAGTAGAGTAGACAACAATTGTATAATATAATCTATCTATGCAGTTGGATAACAAGCTTGTGTGGCAATGCCACACATCCCTTCCGGCCGCCCATTATCTTTCAACATCTTTATGTACCCTTGCTCTCCCCACTGCAGCCCCCACGAGTTCTTCAAAAGCCAAAACTTCTGCGCCCCCATCGCCCCATACCCCACGGCCGTAACCGCGTGGGTCGTCCGCGTCGTGCACCCCATGCTGAAAAGTCCGCCTTTGTAGAACTGAAACGGCCTGCCCATGGCGTCGATGGCCACGGAGACCGGCTGGTTCGCCACGGCCTGCATGACCGCGACCTCGTTGTTGCGCGGGACGAACTGGAAGCCCGTGATTCTTGCGGCGGCTTGGGCTGCCTTGGCCTGGTTGCAGGGCCCCTGTCTCATGGTGTAGGGGTAATTGGCTCCCGTGGTTACGCCTCGGTTCCTGGCTACGTACTTGAAGGCCTCGTGCATCCACCCCCCGTTGCAGCCGTGGCTTACGGTCTCGCAGTCTACTACCTGTTGCTCCGATAAGGCGATTAGTCTTCTTGTTTTTATCATGGTGATTCCCTCTATCGCCGCCACCGCAGAAAATGCCCAACAACATCCTGCAATTCACAAACTTAACTGAAAAGGTAACTGGAAATTGAAAAGCCTAAAAACTGAAAAGCTGGAGAGCTGTTAAGCTAGCTGATTATGCTTAAAATGTTTGATAAAATTAGCTTTAAATTACTATGAAGCTATGTTTGGCAAACTTAGCTGAAAAAGTAATATGAGCTGAAAACTGGAGAAAGGTTAAGTTAGGTGATTAATTTTTTTGATAAGCTAATAAATGTAAAAAGACTAAAAATAAGAGTTAATTCCATATTTAGTCCTAAATTTATAGGTGATTGTTCATTTTTAATCCTTTTTATTAGAATATCCGCATTTGGTCATAGTATTATTGTGGCATAACCAGTTTCGGTCCTCCATTTACGAAATCGTTAAAATTCTGTTAAATACAAAGACATTTCGATCATTTTTATACAAAGTGCGTTGACCTTGTTATATTTTTATGTTTATTTTTTGAAAAAAATTATAATTGAAGACCAAAATAGCTTTGTATTTAACGACATTAAAAGATAGATGACCAAAATTGACATGTCACAATAATATTAGAACTAAATGTTGATATTCTAATAAAAAAGGACTAAAAGTAAATATTCAAATCTAGGACAAAAAAGGAATTAACTCCTAAAAAACATCTTTAATTTAGTGTTAGGATTAAGTTAA
Source organism: Ipomoea batatas (assembly GCA_002525835.2). NCBI lineage: Eukaryota > Viridiplantae > Streptophyta > Magnoliopsida > Solanales > Convolvulaceae > Ipomoea > Ipomoea batatas. The sequence goes on along the minus strand of CM008342.1, from coordinate 6,520,840 downwards.
GTTCGTCCAATAGCCTAATTTTTAGTGTTAGGATTTTAAAAAAAAAAAAAATTACTTTGATGAGTAGTAATTACCACATTGTTGTTGATTTTTGATGGGAGTCACTGCTCCCCTTTGTCGCCAATCCATCGTGGGAGGAACGACAGTCACGTTCTCGTACTTAAATGGCGTTACTTCGGTATTAGTTGGTGGCATCTCGCACCCCATTTTTTGTTGAAATTCGTCATTACTTAAATCCGCAAACTGGTTAATCCCTAAAGTGAAAGTACGATTTTTAACCTGATTAAAAGAGTCAATATACTTAGCGTTGTCTTTAAACACACTGAACCGTTCCATCTTTTCTGTCTGGTTTGCATAAACCCGTCCATATTCAACTATCCACTCCTCGTACCTCTTCACCATTCCCTCGTCGTCGTCATCCACGCGCCACCGCGGTGTGGCTTCGCAACAAGCCCACATCTCCAGCACCAGAATGGCTGCGAAAACAATCAAGTGCCTGTTCTTTCTTGGACCCATTCTTTCCTTACTTCCTATTTGAAGTAAGATTTGTGATGAAGAGGCAGGGATTTATAATATGAGTAATATGAAGAATATGTTTTTCACCTCACCACTCAACTACACAGCAATTTATGCGTGTTCTTGATGGTGTTTGGTGGTTCCGTACACGTATATATGCTGCCCTTCAGAGCTATATATACTATCATGGTTTCTTGTTTTCATTCTCATCTCCGGCGATAAAATGACTAAACCAGAATAAAAACTAAACTGTCGTGACTCGTGAGTTCTTATTCTCATTCACAGGCTAAAACGACTAAACGGTAATACAAGAACTAAATCATATTAAATCTCCAGGGTAATACAAGAACTAAATCATATTAAATCTCCAAGTCAACTGTTTCACTAATAGAAGTGCCTACAATCCAGTAAGGGATTAGGTTACTTTGTTCAACAGTGAAACCCTGAACTACTCCAAAGAAAAAGAACTAAATCATATTTTGGGAAGAAAGAACTAAATCAGATTCATCCAACGCATATGACATCATTTTCATGGCAAAGGTGCACACAAATGGTTGAATGTAAATTGTGCTCAAATATCATCTGAACAAATAGCTAGCGAATTAATTGGTGCCTAGGCGCCTGTGTATTTTTTTATTTTTTTTTTTAATTTTTGAGACTTAATAATTATAAATTATTTAATATTTTAATAGTTAGTTAATACTAAAATATTAAATATTGACCTAAAAATTAAGAGTTGAACAATTTAGAGTTATTCTACTCAAAACGATGCCTAATGAGTTAAATAATCTATTTAAAAAATGAAACGAACAACAACTAATTGGTCGACTAAACGACCTAATCAGTGTGTAGGAGGCCCAAGCGACCTAGTCGGTCAGCCGTTTAGACCACTGATCATGGTGATATACTAGGCCGTTGACCAGTGCCTTGTACCTAAGCGAGATTTTGCAACATTGAATATCATTATTGAATCCTAGAAGAAGATTGTGCTCACATATACAAAAATAAGATCGTTTTTGTTCCAGAGAGTTATGGCACGAAAGAGAAAAGAATCCACAAATCCACAATAATACATCTAAACATAGTAGACAGCGTATAGATATGAGGTACAAATGAGCTGAGCGATCCGTCTCTTTGCAATGTCTTATAAGTTGTTTTGCTCTCCTTCTTCGAGTAAGACGTTAAATCGGCCTACCAAATTTTCTAGTAAAAGGATGAATTTAATATATTTTACGCTTAAAATGGAATAAATTCTCAAAATATACTTATTTGAATTGAAAAAAAAAAAAACATGGGATTCAAAAAGAAAGGAGTAACATTTGTCTTTAAAAAAGAAAAAAGACGAGTTTGTCTATTATATAATATATATTTGATTCAACTTTTCAATGCGATTAAATTTTATAGTATAAAAGTTCTCCCTGCACACACATGGATGGAGATTCAAATTAAATGCCCCTCATGTACACCCACAACCCGAGCGTGTTTGTTGGGCAAAAGCGTCAACTATATATGACGACTAAGATTCTATCACTTTTTACCATAAAATGTGCTAGAATAAGTTTTGTATGAGATCGTGCTACCATGATATATATATATATATATATATATATATATATATATATATATATACATGTAAAACATCTCACGTAAGACAGTCTCACACAAGACTTGTTCAACGTGCTAACTTGACTTTCATGGCTTCTACAAGTGATTTGTTGAGTTAAAGGAAAAAAAAAAAAAAAAAAAGGAGTAAATTAGATATTATGAGTTGAAATATTTAATAATTTTGATTAAATTGGATTATTTGATTTGCAGTTGGATAAGAAGCCATTGTGGCAATGCCACAAATCCCTTCGGGCTTTCCATTATTTCTCACCATCCTTATGTATCCACCATCTCCCCACTTAGCGCCCCATGAATTCTTTATCAGCCAATACTGTTGCCCTGTCGTCTTCAACAATTCCCCATATCCCACCACCGTCACGCCGTGGTTTGTCCTCGTGGAACACCCTTCGTCGTTGAAAACTCCCTTTTTATAGAACCGAAACGGCTTTCCCAAGGCGTCAATGGCCACCGATATCGGCTGGTTCGCCACCGCCTTAACAATCTCGTCCTCGTTGTTCCGAGGAACGAACTGGTACCCCGTGATTATTTTAGCCGAGATTTGGGACGCCTTTTCCTGGTTGCACGTCCCCTGTTTCATGGTGTATGGGTAAATCTTCTCCGTCGTTAGTCCTCCGATCTTGGCCGCGTACTTGAATGCCGCCGACATCCACCCGCCGTGGCAGCCGTTGCTCTCGGCGGTTTCGCAGTCCAGCAGCTGTTGCTCCGACAAAGAGACTAATCTGCGTGTTTTTATCTGTGAGATTCCCTCTATCGCCGCCGCCGCAGAAAATGCCCAACAAGACCCTGCAAGTATCCCACTAACTTTAATTAAGTGGACCATGTACATTGTATTCAGAAAAAAGAGTTAATATCTAATATAATCTCGACTATAGTAATTTTTTACTTAATTTAGTACTAAATAATTTGTTGTGCTCAATTTAGTTCTCGATATTTTTATCTAATTTAGTTCTTTTGTTAAAAAATCTGTATTAGTAGATGGTTAGAAATAAGGTTCTAATAGTAATTTTTTCATCTTTCATCACATTTATTTGGGATGAAAAATGTAAATCTTCGTACCAAAATATTTATTTACTATGTATTTATTTATTTAGGGTTGAAGTTGATTTGGTACGAAAATTTGCATTTATGTGTGGATCTTAATAAGGGAAAGAAGAAGGAATCATCCCATCTAAGATAAAACTACCATTAGGATCATATTTTTAACAGTCAACTAACAAAATTTTAACATATTGTGTAAAACCATTTGAGCACAAAAAGTCATTTAAAACTAAATTGAGTAAAATTATTATAGTCAATAACTATATTGGGTATTATATGAGTACTAAAAGTACATTATTTTATATAATGTATATGAGTTAATTCTATTTTTAGTCCTAGGACATTCCACTTTTAGTCCTTTTTTTCAAACCATACTTCTTTGATCCTAGTATTATTGTGGAATGACCATTTTTTGTCCTCCATCAACAAAACTATTTTTTTTTTTTGAGAAAACATCAACAAAACTATTTAAATTTCATAAAATACAAGTGCATTTAGATATTCAATTATAATTTTTTTTTTCAAAAAATAAAAAATAAAAATATAGCGGGTTAACCACCTTATATAAAAATGATCAAAAATAGTCTTGTATTTAACGATATTTTAACGATTTTGTTGACGGATAACAAAAAATAATCATGCCATAATAATACTAGGACAAAAAATGAATGTTCTGAAAAAGAATGACTAAAAGTGGATTATTACCTGTAAATCTAGGACCAAAAATTAGTACACAAATAATATACTTTTAGTATACTAAAAATATACTTTTTGTTATGATCCACACAATAATTTACTCATACGAGTACCACGTGAATTTAAACCCGGAATCAATACTTTGGTCCGCTAAAATTTAAAATTTAAAAATTAACTCAATTAGCTTGAAACAAACAAATTCCATTGTCAAGGGAATTTTACGATTAGCCTAATATTTTACACCACTTAGAATATTCTATGTTTCACAAGTAATATGAAAATAAAAAATTTATTAGTTATTATAAGTATTATGTTATAAGAGTAAATATATTAATTATTTTTATTTCTTAAGAATTTTAAATAATTAATAAATTATGTATATATTATTTTATATAAATGTAAATATTTTAAATGTTAATTTCAAAATGTCAAGAATTTTAGTTAAACTCATCCAAGCTTAATTTTTACATCTATAGTGGGAAACTTTTTAGCGAGTAGGCTAAACCTCGATTGACCCTACATATTTTTAAAATTTGTTATGAGTATTAATTACCACATTGTTTTTGGTTTTTGATCCGAGTCACTGCTCCATGTAATATCCAATTTATCCCGGGAGGAACAATAGCTGTGTAATTGTACATAAATGGCGTTTTCTCATAATGGGATGGCATCGCGCATCCCATTCTTGAGGATGCAAATTCTTCGTCAGTTAAATCTGCAAACTCGTTGACTCCCAAAGTGAAAGTATTATTTTCGACCCGGTTGAAAGAGTCGATAAATTTCGCATTCTCTTTGAATATATTGAACCGCTTTACCTTCTCTGTCTGGTTTGCATACACTCGTCCATATTCGACTATCCACTGCTCGTACCTTTTCAGCATTCCCTCGTCGTCGCCCAAGCGCCACCGCGCCGTGGCGTCACAACAAGCCCACATCTCCAGCACCACTAGAATGGCTGCAAAAACAATCAGGTGGAGACTATTCTTTCTTGAACCCATTCTTCTCTTCTTTCCTTTTTGAGGTAAGATTTGTGATGAAGAAGCATATGCAGGTGAGTGCAGGGATTTTATAATATGAGTAATATGAAGAATATGTTTTTCACCTCACCACTCAACTACACAGCAATTTTTGCATGTTCTTGAGTTCCGTACACGCTGCCCTTCAGAGCTATATATTATCATGGTTTCTCGTTTTCAATCTCGGGGCTAAAACGACTAAACGGTAATACAAGAATATGATGGCAAAGGTGACACAAATGGTTGAATGTAAATTGAATCCTAGAAGAAGATTGTTCTCACATATACACAAAGATGATATAGTTTTCGTTCCAGATTGTTATGGCACGAATGAGAAAAGAATCCACAATACATCTAATAGAGTAGACAGCGTATATATATGATGTACAAATGAACAACTCGTCTCGTCTCTTTTTGCGATGTCTTATAAGCTTTCTTGCTCTCGAGTTGGGCACTAAATAGGCCTACCTGATTTTCAAGAATGATGTTCATAGAGGTGGGTAAGAGAGTCAAAAATACCTGACATGGATGAGAGAGTCGCGAGTCCATCATCTCACAGCCTCGGGTGCGGAGTTGCAGTAAGGAGTGTGCAAGCAAACCAACTTGGTAAACGTTAGGCAGACGCTGGCGAACAAAACGCCCATTATGAGCCCAGCCACGCCCTTCTGCTTATCCAGGCTCACTGCTCTCTTGACG
>CM008342.1:6442519-6453076 GCA_002525835.2 Ipomoea batatas | reverse complement strand
TACAAGACTTCATATGGACTTTATAGGCCCTTGACTCCTTGAGCTCTGTGCGGCAGGTCTAGTCAAATATTGACTTAGTGCTGGTCAGTCATAACCATAATAACGGGACCTCTTGTAAAGTCCAAATGAGCTGGTTGGAATAGACCGGTAACAACCGGTAACAGTTGAAAGAAATACAGGAGAAGGTCGAAATTTGGTCATCCAATTAGCATGAAGCATACGACCCTGTCAGCCGCATATCTCGGGAGCAAAATTAGGTGGCAGATTCTTTGGTTAAAGAATCAATGCTTTTATTGATATGTTTGATTGCTTTCTTCTCCTCTACCTTCATTGATACAAATTATTTAGGGTGATGAGATCGATCATCGAATGGTTTTTCTTTAAGATAGTTAGTTTATTTGGGTAACCACTCCTTGATGATAAAAGAAAATGTCCCAATTTATAAGTTAGATAATTAGTTTGTTAACCATAAGATTTTAAGTTTAACTTCCAGTTGAAGTTATCTATTGGCATTCTTAGTTTAAACTAGTCAACTATATGCCGTTTATACTGGTTTATTTCCTTGTAGTCATTTATTTACTAAGGTTACAAAGCGGGTTTCAACCAAAACACACATTCAAACAATGATTGCAGACTTTCACATAAATAAAATATATATAATAACACAAACAATCAAGGATATATTTAATAGCCAAAGACCTTGTAGTCTAGTGACATTCGGTGTCCCGATTAACACTCCCATATGAATGATGGGAGTGGGTTCGAGCCTCAGAAATAAATTATTTTTCGGGTTTTCAGTGTTTGACTAGAGGGTAAAAATGGAAGTCAATGAAAAATATAATTGTGGTCAATAGAAAATAGAGGGAATTTATCAAAAAATGACTTCCCCTCCGTTTGCAAGTGGAGCAACCAAGAATTTTGTTTTCCTCAAATTTGAAGAATTCATTTTCCAATTCTATGAATTTCATGAACCAAACCCAAGAAATGAACATTTCCATGATTTAGAGGAAAACATTTTTCTTCTAATTTCTTGAAAATGTTTTTCCTCCCAACCAAACTTGCCCTAATAGTTATATTAAAATATTTTAAAAAGTATTATATTAGTATATACAGAGTAAATTTTAAGAAAAATTATAAAATTCGTATATTATATATTTAAAAAATAAGGGTTAGATTAGTCATTGAACTACATACGAAAATGCAACTGAGTTCTTAAACTCAAAACTTTGTAATTGATTTCCTAAACAAGACAAATTTGCGCATTTCATAGAAGTTTAATAGTATAAAAGTAATTCTATATGATAAAAATGATATTACACTATTTATAGTGGAATATGTAATTCAGAAAACATAATACTAATTTGAGTCTACAAAATTGTTATTATTAAATTTATATTAGGTTTAGATTAGATGATAATAATTAATATCATTTGTGATATTTTTTTTACTAATACTTTAAAATGTTTTTTATTACCTAAAAGTTAGCATTTAGTCCTTTTCTAGTTAACGTTTGCTCTTTAGGCGGAAACAGCATCATTAGTCTTTGACTTGATATGGTGAACGAATGCTAATCATGCTTGTTTTCATGTGGAATTAGATTCATCTTTTTGCTTTGCTTAATAAAATTCTTTAGGCAAAAAAAAAAAAAAAAAGAAGTTAAAAATTGTATGAAAATGAATATTTTGCGATATGTAGAGGGGTCAATATGGAATATTATAAATAAAAAGGAGCATAGGGTAAAAACACCCGTAATTTTCACCTTTTGCAGTTTACCCCTCTCTTTTTTAGTTCATACTTTATTCTCTGGATTTGACTCCGAAACTGACCGCTGCCGGGCGTCCGCTCCTCACTGGCGGACTCCAACTCTCCCATTTAAATCCGCTTTACTTTCATCTTTCAAATCCGCCACACCCTCACCCCACCCCTGACCTGCTGAACCGGTAACCCGTCCCTCCTTCTTCAACCTACCCACCGGCCTATACTTACAAACACAAATATATATTCATTTGACTCTCCAGTCTCCACTCCCATTTCATTTCCTTCTCATTTGCATTTGCATTTCATTTCATTTCATTTCCCTCTCTCTCTCTTGCTTTCTCTCTCTAGGTCTGTCACTGTCTTCCGATCTTCTTGTCTCACTGTTTATCTCTACCTATATATACACGCAACGCAATATATATATATAGGTATACGACGTACGCATACGCAGGCCGGAGCTTTTTGCGTGTAGGAGTTATGATGGGAGTGGTATTCTCTTTCGGTTGCTGTTGGAGTTGGAGCGACAGACGGTGGATATGATCCACATCGGAAGCGAATCTCCGGTCGCCGTAGCCGCCTTGCTGTGTTGAAGTCTCCGTGGATCTGTGCGGCGCTTCTGTTGATGAATATTGGTACGTTCGTCTCTGGGTTTTGTAGGCTTCTCTTAGCTCCTGTTTTGGTTTCGGTTGAGTAGACAAATTTTTGTTAGTTTTTTGGGTTAATTTTTTTTTTTTTTTAAATATTTTGATCTGAATTGTATATGCGTAAAATTCGAGATTTTGTGAATTTTTTTGGTGGTATATTTTTCTTTATGACTCTTTTGTTTTTTATTTTTTTTAATAAATAAAAAAAAGCGATCTTTGGAGATACGGGGAGTTAAACTGTGGGGAAAATGACTGTTTCAGAATATATGCTTCGATGCGATTCTAGTTGATGTCTTGTCTTTTAACAGACATATTCTTCCGTCTAACTTTTTCTTTAGGTGATGCAAACTTGGTATAATATTGTTGTCTGTGTGCACCTGAGAGAACGTAGATAAAGTGGAGATAATCAAATCAGAATCATTTCCTCAGTAGACAGGATATGTAGCACTGATTTGATTTGATTTTATTTTAATTTTCTGTTTCTGATCTGGTATTTGGATGAGGTATTGATATGTTTAAATTGATGTGAAGTGGTACCCAATATGTTTACCCCTTCTAGAGTCTGGCTTCAAAGCAGTAGATCTATGTTATGGTGAAGTATTGGTTTGTGTTGATGAGTTCTGAAATTGTTGTTTGTTTGTTTGTTTTCCTGTTTTGTCTAGTCCTTGTCAGTAAAAAGCATATGATCTCTGAGATCTAATTATTGGGATTGGTTTAGATTAGTTGTGAAGTTTGAAAGTTTGCATCTTGTGATATATTATCTATTCTTGGTTTGCAGGTGACTGAACCATGTGCAGTGGCCCAGAGCAATCAAATTCTGATTCAGCTACCAACCAATCTAGTTCTGATACCAAATCTAGTATGAAGGACATGGGCAAGAATAGCATTGAGACTGATGACTGTTTTTCTAGTTTACTTGAGCTTGCTGCGAACAATGATGTAGATGCGTTTAAGCGGTCTATTGAGTGCGATTCGTGTGGGATTGACTCGGTTGGGCTTTGGTTAGTGCGCAAGAAGGGGTCAAAGCAGGTTGTTAATGAGGAAAGGACTCCTTTGATGGTTGCTGCCACTTATGGTAGTGTTGATGTGTTGAGGTTGATTCTCGCTCAGCCTGAAGTGGATGTTAATCGAGCTTGTGGGCCAGACAAGTACACGGCTCTTCACTGTGCGACGTCTGGCGGTTCTGTTAATGCTGCTGAAGTGGTGAAGTTGCTGCTATCAGCTGGAGCTGACCCGATTGTTGAAGATGTTAATGGTCAGCGGCCAGCTGATGTAATTGCTGTTCCTCCTAAGCTTCCGGGCGGTAGAGCTTCTCTTGAAGAGCTGCTTTTGAATAATACTTCTGATGGTTCAGTTGGGGAGTGCAATTTGCGAGTGTCTGTAACCACTTCGAATGCATCCTCACCTATCCTCTCTTCGTCACCAGACAATGGATCTCCATGTTCACCTTCTGACTTGGTATCTTATCCAAGGGAATCAAAGTTTTGTGATGTTCCTGCTAATTCTGCACCCGAAAAGAAGGAATACCCTATTGATCCGTCTCTTCCTGACATCAAGAACAGCATATATTCAACTGATGAGTTTCGGATGTTCTCTTTCAAGGTGAGGCCTTGTTCTAGGGCCTACTCTCATGACTGGACGGAGTGCCCCTTTGTGCACCCGGGGGAGAATGCACGCAGAAGAGATCCTAGGAAATACCATTACAGTTGTGTGCCATGTCCAGATTTTCGTAAGGGGGCCTGCAGGCGTGGTGATATGTGCGAATATGCTCACGGGGTGTTTGAGTGCTGGCTACACCCGGCTCAGTATCGTACTCGCTTGTGTAAGGATGGCGTTGCCTGTGCTAGGCGAGTGTGCTTTTTTGCCCACACCCCCGAGGAGCTTCGACCCCTGTATGTCTCTACTGGATCTGCAGTTCCATCTCCCAGGTCTGCTGCTGCAACTGCAAGTGTTATGGACATGGCTGCTGCGTTGAGTCTTCTGCCCGGGTCACCGTCTTCACACTCTGTAATGTCTCCTTCGTTCAATCAACCCATGTCTCCTACTGCCAATGGAATGTCTCATTCACCTGCAGCCTGGCCACAACCGAACGTTCCAACTCTGCATCTCCCGGGAAGCAACCTCCAGTCAAGTCGGCTGAGGTCTTCTCTCAGTGCCCGAGACATCCCGCCTGAGGATTTGAACATGCTGCAAGATTTTGATGCCCAGCAACTAATTCTAAATGACTTGGCTTGTTTTTCACAGTCACGTCACAATTCTGCTTCTTTGAACCATTCTTGTCGTTCTAAAACACTAACTCCTTCAAATCTTGAAGAGCTTTTCTCTAACGAGGTCACCTCCTCTCCTCGCTACTCTGATCAGACAGCGGCTTCTGGTGTTTTCTCCCCTTCACACAAATCAGCTGTTTTCAATCAGCTCCAACAGCAACAGAGAATGCTTTCGCCAATCAATACTAGTGTGTTTTCTCCTAAAAACGTTGAGCACCATCTTTTGCAGGCTCCATTCTCTGTCTCCTCCCCGGGAAGAATGTCCCCAAGAAGCGTGGATCCCATATCCCCAATGAGCGGCCGCCTCTCTCCATTTGCTCAATCCGAGAAGCAGCACCAACAGCTACGCTCCTTTAGCTCCCGGGACCTCGGCTCCAACAACCCCTCCATCGTCGGGTCCCCTTCAGCAGCAGGTAATTCTTGGTCCAATCTCGGATCTCTGAACTCAAACATCGACTGGTCTGTCAATGGCGATAAACTGAGACACCACCCGGGAAGGTCTTCCGAGCAGCTTAACAACAACGGAGAAGGGCCTGACCTATCATGGGTGCAATCTCTTGTCAAGGAATCACCACCTGAGATGATGAAAGCCCCGATCTCGGGGACTGCTGCTACGACATCCGGTTCTCAAATCGACTCCATGGATCCTCATTCAGTTCTAGGAGCTTGGCTGGAGCAGATGCAACTTGATCAGCTTGTAGCCTAAGCCTAGTGAGAAAAAGTAATCAATTTTTTTTTTCTGGTTTAGACAAAACTGAAGTCTTTAGGGCAGTATATAGTATTATTTTGCGGCTTTTTTTTGGCCGGTGAAAAGGAGCGCTGAAGTGGGGTAACAAAAGAAGGAAGGCAGGCCAAAGGTTTCAGCTCAGCAAGTTTCATTAAATTTCAATCTTTTATTTCATTAAAGCATCAGAAGTCAAGAAAATTGTTGTCTTTCTGGGGCTGTACCTAAGAAAACCCAGTCCCAGATTGTGTAATGTTTCATTTCTGTAATACATAATTGTAGGACCAATTTTCCCCCTTACATTTCCTTTCACTAAGCTTTTAACTGTATTTTTCATTCCCTTATTCACTAAGTCATGTAATTTCTATGGAGGAATGTAAGAGAGAAAATTACACAAAATGAATCTTCAACCCTCTCTATTATTATTATTATTATTATTATTAATGTTTAATTGTAATTTTTTAAAATTTAAGGCGTAATTGTTTTTTTATGTTAACTTTTTTCCAACTTTAATTATATATAAAATTAATATTTCTAACTTTAGTCCATTGATTTTAGTATTTTTTATAGCTTTTATTATAATTCTTAATTTTCTATTAGATTGTCCATATTATAGGACTGGGGCATCCTTGTGTATTGAGGTGATGGTGGTGGGTCCCAATTGGTGGGTGCTGATTTCTTGATTGCGACGGTGCCATTTTGGACTTGTTCTTAACTAGTTAACTTTGAAGATTAGATTGTAAATTTGTTACAAATTCAAAATTTTGGGTTGAAAAATTACAAGTGCAATACAACAAAGAGACTAATCTTCTATTCCATGATGGACATTTACTTCAATATCAATTGGCTCCTAAATCATTATTCAGTTGATCTTTGATCTTGTTTTAGATTGTTTCATGCGAAATGTGTAATATTTTTTTAATAAAAAATATTTTCTTGAGGTACTTCACCACCTATCTAAAAGGACATTAAAATTTTATTCTGTGTTCTCGCACTATTGGTATCTAATTGAAACAGGTTTTCTATGCCTTACAGGGGTGCTCCCAAATAGTAGTCCCCCAATCCTCATATTGACCCAAATTTGTTAAGTAATCAACACATTTATTCAAGATCAAGATCCTGCAATCCAGGAGGAGAGCTATTACACCCTAGTTCATGATTGAACCCTTGTTGATAGCACTCACCACTATATCCGAGTCCATTCTCACCTCCACATGTTAAATCCTCCCGCTTCGACCACTTCGAGATATTCCCTAAGCCCTCAAAACTCAAATGTATAATTATTTGCCACCCCCAATTAAGCATCGTACGTGAGTCGATCTTAGATACGTTTAGGTCACAAACTAAGTCAAGTCTAATCAGATTTGACTCGAAATAATTAGGGATTGCCTCTTCCCTTATATTAGTGGTTTAGGTCAAAAATTCCTTTAAACGTGATTCAATCTATACCATAATTAGAATTGGTCTAATTCGTCTTGATTTTTACTTTATTTGTATGGGTGAAGATAACAATCTTGTCAAGTTTTGACAAGACAAAGTTACATAGCTAAAAAAATTTCACCATTGACATAATAATAAAATTATTTTCATTCATTGGTTATTATGAATTGACCGATCCTATCATGTTGAATAAAAAGTAAATCTATTTATATTATCACGTTAAAAACGAAGAAATTTAGTGTAAAATTTTTGTTCTTTCTAGAGTTATCTATTTTGATATGATGTTGATTATACAGACGTTCATAAAACTATAAATTTAATTCTTATGACTTGGCTGTTGTGGACTTCATTTATTAATTAAATTAAAATGTATAGAATAGACCATTCAATGCATCTTATGGAGAATACTATTTATTTATTATAATTTTGCAGAGAAGTGGTTGAGATAATGAAGACTTTTTAATAATTAATGATATAGGAAGTAGTTTATAGTCAGAGTTTAGAGATGACGAGGACATATATATATATATATATATATATATATATATATATATATATATGGGATAAAAGTCAAATAGACCCTCAAATTATACTTATTTGTGCGATTAAGCCATTTAACTTCAAAAATTTTCAATTAGGCTCTCAAACTTATTATTTTGGAGCAAATAAGCCCTCTTACCTATTTGTAACCTGTAATTGCAAGTTAACCAGACTTCCGGCTAACTCCGACGAACATCCGACTGAATTCCGACGACTGAAACAACACTGACGCACCGACGACATCACCTTCTTAAAAAAAATCAAATAGGCTTTCAAACTTTAAAAAGATGCAATTCAACCCATTTTACTTTCATTTTTTTAAGAAAAATTTACTGTTGGTTACATGCAATAGGGGTTAAAATGGGTTGAATATCAAATTTTTTTTTTTTTTCGCTAGTCCAAGGATTTATTTAAGATTTTGTTAATTTAGAGGCTTACTTGTATGTTTTGGACAAATTCCAGGATCTATTTGAAAAATAACTGTGTTGGGTCTATTTTAGTCCAAGGGTCCATTTGTGACATTTTTTTTTTAATTTTTTATTCTTAGGTCAGGAACTTAATTATTAAAGATAATCTGTGTTTATTGGTACATGTGTCTACGAATACATATACAATAGAATATATCTTTAATTATCTGTTGAATAATGTATTGTTGATACATGAACCTAATAATATTAGATATAATAAAATATATCCTTATTTATTTATTTATTTATGTTGACACCGTAAAATAATTATTATTTGACGAGGTCGCCGAGATGTTGATAGTGAAAGGTTTTATTGTAGATTTGTAGTTGCCTTCAATGGTTGGATTGATGGACAATTGTCAATTGGAATTTTGCTTTGCCTACAAAAAGTCCATGATTTTGGATGACTCCTTACTAAATTCATTATTAATATTAGTGATGAACTTATGACTCATTATTCAAGTGAGCTTAATTTTCTTTAAAAGGATTTTAAATTATGATTTTGACAATGAAACATTTGGTATTATATATATATATATATATATATATATATATATTAGGTATTCCAACTTATGTCAGATATATCCTAATTAAACTTTCAGGGTTTCACCCCTACTTGTATACTTTGCACAATAGATGTCTTTTTAGCCCAAATTAAAAAATCACCACATGGGTTCGATCCTATGAGACTATGACCATCCATTTGAAATGGCAACAAAAGTGCTAAGTGTCATTACACTACATAGTAGTTAAACTTAATTTTGGCACATGTCTCACTCATCGTCGTTTCTCATATAATACAAAAAACGCATTTAAGTTATATGAGAAACGCAGAGCAAATACCAATTTTGATCACACGACTATTAGCAAAATGACAATTTTGGTCAACATGTTTCATATTTACCAATTTTGGTCCCACGATTATTGTTTAGTACCAATTTTGGTCCCACGACTACTGTTTTAGTGCCAAAATTTCATCGCGCCGGTCACCCATCCGTTTAAAACGTGCCGAAATCTAAAATTTTTGAACGTATTTTCGTCCTTTTCAACTTAATATCCCAATTTGAGCATGAATAAAGAGATTTAAGCCCTAAGATCGATCACAATTCACAATTCTCCTCTTCAAATTAAGGTAAAATGAGGAGGAAAACTGTGAATTTTGATCGATTTTAGGACTTAAATCCATTTATTCATACTCAAATTAAGATATTAAGTTGAAAATGATGAAAATACGTTTAACAATTTTATATTTTTGCACGTTTTAAACGGATGGGTGATTGGCGCGATAAATTTTGACACTAAAACAATAGTCGTAGATGAAAATTGGTACTAAAACAATAGTCGTGAGACTAAAATTGGTAGAAATGAAACATGTGGACCAAAATTGTCATTTTGCTAATAGTCGTGGGACCAAAATTGGTATTTGCTCGAGAAACGCATGTCCCAAATGAGTTTCTTGTATTTTAACAAAAAAAGATGTTATGTTAAATATTTAAAAAACTCATTTGGGACTTGCGTTTCTGACAAGTCACTTATTTTTGTAATTATCTATTCAAAGTTGTCTATACGTCAAATAAATTTTTTTAATGAAGTAATTAACTAGTCAAAGAAATGTTACATCAAATTAAATTTATTTTGTCAAAAGTAAGTAAATGATTTTCTTAGACCATCCGGGGCCTCCATCGGCCCATAAAATGTATGGATAACAGTGAAAGACTGTACATCTAAGATAATAAGATATCACATCAACTTTTTTTTTTGAACAAAATTTATTTATTTAATAACTCTATTAGTGTGTTTTGCAATTAAAAAGAGATAATGGAAATGTGACTTCGCCTACTCAATTATATATTAAGTATCATTAAATGAATGCTAATATGTCAAATGCACATGATTTTTGTAGAAGTTGATACAAATTAGTTCAATTAATTTGGATTTATGGGATAATTCGTAACTACTACTTAAAGATGTATTCTAAGTAAAAATTAATCTAGGTTTTTCTATAATTAACCGGTTCAAACCAAGAAATAATGACAATAGGTAACTTACAAGGGGAGTCAAATTTAAAAATTTATGGTTGCTAAGTCAATTGTACGACTAACTTGGTTGTATATATCCCTAATTAATTTGATTAACTTGTAATAATATAGAATAGGTCAGTTAACCAGTGATAAAAAGAGAAGAGGTCAAAAAACACGTATGAACCACTCTACTAAAAAGTCAACTCATTTAATAAATGAAAGAGAGCACTAAAAATTATTGCAATGGGGCTATGGCGGGGAGTCGGGGATGGGGAAGGGGATATATCCCCTGCCCCAACCCTACATTCTCGTCTCACTCTCCGCATTTGCGCAAATTATGAAATTCCCTTTCTATCATTATGCCTAGAGCTGAGGGATTTTACGGGGTACGTAGAATCCTTCACTTGTAAATTTAATAACTTATATTTAATATAAAATTTACAACTACAAATTTGAATGTTAATGCATCAAACTGATAAAAGTATTTGCCTAATAACTATCAACTTCAATATTAGTATTTGATGTGAATCCACTAGGGACTCAACAATAGCAAATCCATATAGTTTAGTAAAACCTATCCAAGTTTGACAAATGAAGGTTATAACTACAAATATGAATCATTTATGAATATAAAATATTAACTCTAAATTATTTATGAATTCTTGTTGATATATATATATATATATATATATATAT
>CM008342.1:6330156-6347527 GCA_002525835.2 Ipomoea batatas | reverse complement strand
AGTTATCTTTTATTCTTTTAAAAATCATGGAATTGAAATACCAAGGGCATGAGATTCTAACTCCGCAAAAATGTAAATCCCCCGATCAAACTTCAAAATTAGGAATATACTTAAGTCAGTGAATCAAAATTTGTCTAATAAAATCTTAATTTAGATAAATATAACTTTTAGGGGGCGTTTGATTCAAGTTATATAAGATAACTAAGGTTATATTTCCATGGGAATATAAGATTCACATGTTTGGTTCTAAGTTATGTAAGATTCTCAGGGAATGTAACATAACCTCTTGATAGAATTTTTAACTATTGGAATGGAATGTAAAATACACCCCAATTTCTTTGGTAATCTCACATTCCCTTATCTTATTACTAATATTGAGCTTTTGGCATTTTAATCAATTTATTTATCTTATTTCTATTATCTTATTTACCTACTTTAATTTTAAACCAAACACAGGTATATAACATTCCCAGTTATATAACATTCCCAGTTATATAACATTCCTAGCAATGAACCAAACGCCCCCTTATATTTAAGTCAGTGAGTCACATTTTTCTCTAAAATCTTACATAACTTAAAAATGTGAAAATCTAACATTTTTCTTAAACCAAACAATGGTTTATGGCATTCATAACAGGAATACCAAAATAAAAATAAAGAGAAATCTGTAATAGCAAACTTATTCAACACAATGGAATTGAAACTCAGAAAATACTTGGTTGGTCACTGCAGGGTCAGAAGTTTTATTCTGTAGAATATGTTTTGTAGGGATAAATAATGCTCTGCTGTATCTTGACAAGTTATGGATCAAAGATGTCAGCAAAGTAAAAACAACATTAGGTTTTCTTTTTTTCCCCATCAAATTCTTACAAAAAGCAAGTTTTCTTTATTTGCAAAAAAAGAGCAGAACAATGTTTATCGGAAAACAGGCAGCTCAAGGAGCCCAGACCGAAATCGTGCTTTCCTCAAGATGGAAACAAACACCTTCTAACGGGATTGGAGGCAATCAAAAGTTGAGTGGTTCACGCAAGAATCTCTCCATCTGGCGTGCCCGTGTCCTTATAGACATGTCAAAGACTTTCTGCCCGAATTCCACAACAAGGCCACCAAGAATGGTTGGATCAATCTGTTTTCAGGAGAGAGCATTCAGCAACAAGTTTAACAGAAGGTAGTCTAAAGAATTGGGGCATTGTATTAGAACCAAATATTGCGGTTTACCTTCTGTTCAATTTGAACACTCTCTCCCTGTCCAACCATTTCCTGCAATGTGGCTTTCAATTCTTTCTCCTCATCAGCGGGAAGGGCCTGTCAAAAAAACAAGACAGATTATTATGTTAAAACAAAGTGCAGCGATGAGTTTATACAACAGTTGAAAAATATAAATTTGCACTCATCATATATTGAGACATGCATAAGCATAATAGATATAGATATTCACAAAGCAAGCAAGATTTCATTTAATTATTTCCATGTTATGGAATTTCTTAATCTACGACCAAAGCAGTTCTTCAAGTATTGGATCCAGTAAAATGTCAGGCAGATGACGCTTTGTAACTAGATATCATCCCTAGGTATAAAATTATGGCAAACACCATTAGCCCCAACTCAAGTCCAGAAAGCCTGATCAAGGAAGAAACTTGGGGCAAATATAACTCCAAAATACATTTTACCACCCAATACTTGTGAGATGCAGTTTCCATCCTTCAAATCGTGTACATAATAAGTCAGATAAGGACTCAAAATACACAAAACTGTAGCTCTTTTGTTCACTTGCTCCTTAAACCAATCAAAGTTGAGATTTCAGAGATATCAACACTAGAATTGCATGCACAGAGAAGATCCAAAGGGTCAACCTTCCAACAATACAAGACAACTACTGCTGCTTATGAACTTCAACACATTATTTAAGAATCAAATGAAGAAGTTAGGCAAGCCATCTTTCAACAATTTTTCCTCTTTATATGCAATATACAATTCCTGAAGGAAGCAATAGAAGGTCATCTGTCCAGATAACAAAATCCTCCTTTGTCCTTACTTAAATTGACATACCCAACACTACTACAAATATTTACAGATATATAAGTGGAAAATATTACTCGGTGTAATCTATTTTCTGTATTAAATGCACATTAAGAAAATGAATTTGGAATCCAAGAAGATATACTCACAATTACTGTTGTCACAGTGGCTTTGACTTCTCCCCTGTGTGCCATGGTCAGCTCTTTGAATCGCTTCACAATGCGATCTATGTGTTTCAGCCTTCCATTTTCAGCCAAAATAACTGGACAAGTTAAATGAAAAGCATTACTAGATGGTGATCAAATTGTTGGTTTTAGTCGTGATTCCAAAAAGTAAATTGTTTTTTATTTTTGAAAAAAAAAAAAAAAAAGAGTAAATTGTTATGCACCCAAAAAAAAATCTGTCACAGTTCATATAGCCGGGGTCAATGCCTCGGTGGTATCTACTGTTTCATAGTTCAAAATTTGAGACACGCCCACAGCCAGAAAAAAAAGGAGAAAATAGGAGAAAAAATAGAAGAGAAATCTATTACACATAAGTTAGAGCAAATGAAACAAGACGCATATGCATGACAAATAACAATTCAAGTCAATGCAATCTACATGGAATAATTGTAAGTAACCCAGTGGTCAAAATCTAACAAGCGGTCCACAAAACATAAAAGTAGTCAAAACTTCTAAACAAAATCAAGAGTCATACGCAAGAAGTTCTGGGTGGTATCCCCAAATTTAGCTTGAGCACAAATTTCCTTTATGGCATTCACTCTAGTATCAACAGGTACAGATGGATCCCTCATGAACTGAGAAAATGTAGGACTCTTCTTTGAAGCCTCAACAAGGTCATAGAGCTCTGACTCAACCTTCTCTAATGTGTTAGACTTTACTGCTGCAAGGTACAAAGCAGATGCATAGTTTCCAGAAACCCCATACATTGTCAGAGGCACCTGAAACATCATTACAGAATTCAACATTCGGATAAGTCATATTTCCCAAAATTTGGGGGAGAATATGATTTCATGTACAGATCTAAATAGTACTATAGTAGCAAACATTTACATCTATACAATTGTTTTCCCAGTATTCTTTTCCTGAAGTAGCATTGTATTATATTAGAGAGCTTTTAAGTATACAAATATGCAAATCCAGTGTTATATCAGAGATCTTGTCTTGAAGCAATACCGTTCATAGCATAGAGCTTACAGACACTCACTCGACATACCTTAATTTTTTGTTCTTTTGAAGCAGAGGCAGTTGCATAGTTCCTCAGCAGCTGCAAGAAATGTGAGGATTTCAATACTTTCTTGGAGTAATTAAGCAAATTATGAATCAAACAATTATGCCTATAAGCATCAACTAAAACATTAAATAGCATCACCACTGTTCACAATGCAAAACTGCAGAACAAAAAAAGTCAGCCCTCCTAGTAGGTGATAAATTATTAGCAATATATCATCACGATTTATTCAAACCATAAGGAACCAATTGGTCAAGGACTACTTCCAATTCTATAGGTGCGTGCCAGATAGCTAATCCAAATAATCAACTCATCCGAATTACAAATTTAAGCTGTCAACCAGGGAAAGCACAAACACCAATTTCCCAGAGAATTCTAACCCTGATAATCTCATTGGGCCCTATTAGAGGGTGTTTCTGTGAGGCAATCCTGAAATATTGCCAGGAGTTCAAATCGTGGGAATCCACATGCCCACATTCGTTTAATCCAGATTACATCATTGAACAGGAATCCCATTTATTGAATCCGGATTACCGGTTTCCCATAGAATTCCATCTTTGATCCCCATTTCTTAAAACTCTCTCCAATAAAAAAGGAGGCTTTCGAAAGGGAAAATAAGCACATATCCCCCACAACTAATAATAGCATCCGGAAAAAAAAAATCAAAACAAATTTATACTCTTTTAGCTAACGCCAAAGACAGAAATCAGAAAAAAAGCAAATTCAAAAATCCAGCAGAAAATCTAGAATCAGCCAACAAAGAAAATCGAAGAACAAATTGTTAATCATATTGAAGGTGAAATTTTGATGATAATCGGGCGTTTACCTCAGAGTTTGAGAGGGTAGGGCAGAGAATGGATCGATGAGCGTTAGATCTCTGGGCTGAAGAGAGGGCCTTCTGGAGAATAGAGAAGCCCATCGATCTAGCACGTCCTGCCATTGCCATATCAGAGAGCTCTTCTTTGCTCTAAGCTGAATCGTTCGCCGGCGCGAGAGAATTCGGAGACAGAAGGGAAGGGTTTGAGAACGAAGCCCAAAGAACGCTGCAGTTTACCCTATAGACCACCACTATTGCTCTCGCTCCGTCTAAAGTAAATTAATAAATAAATATGAGGCCATTTGGTTTATGATTATATTTCAATTTAGCCCTGAATTTATTTGTTCAATTGTTATACCATAAACCAGATATTACAGAATTTGATACAAAAATTATGTACTTATAATTAACAGTTTATATATATGTGACTCATGGATAGAGTTCAGGTGTAGCCTAGTCATTAGGTGTGGTCGTGTGGCCTATTTTCAGCCATTAGATCATATCAACTCATCAAATCAACGCGCAATATATGTATGTTACAGAACACATCATTCTACGTACTAACACGCACCAGAAGACCGATAAAACACACCATTCCACACAATATACACAAATGCGTCTATTCACTTAAAATTCATCAATATACTTAATAAAACACATCATTCTACATATTAAAACGTACCACAACGTGCCTCATGTCGTATTATAAGCATACACTATTTACACATATTAATTTACACGTATTAGAAAACATGTGCTAAATATATGCACCGTTATACGTACTAAAATGCACCACACTTATTAGAAACACGTGTTAAAATACACACCATTCAATGTATTAAAATGCACCAGACGGCGTATTAAAACACACCATTCCACAACACAGTTACACATCATTCTACGTATGAAAATGCACCAACGGATAGATTAAAACACACCATTCTACAACAAAGTTAATGCACCAATATACGTAATAAAACACACCACAGCATGTATTAAAACGCACCACACTATGTACTAAAATGCACCATTCCAATCATGTAATATAAATATTAAAATTACCATAATAACCCCACTTAAACATATGCGAATTTCAGTAAGATTAATGAAATTTGACGGTGCTGATTAGGCCACACGACCGCATCTAAACTACAGTCCACATATGAGCCAACTTCTGTGACTCATAATATTATAGTTACATATACAGAAATTGTCAACGACAGTTACAAAATATGTCAACTACATATACAGAATCTAAAAGTTATTTTTGGACCATGTTTACAATGTAAATAAACTCTAGTCCATGGTAAAATTTGCCTTATTTGTTAGTACATTTTAATTTTAATGGTTTTTAATTTTATTTTTTGTAACAAATATAATCGTAGTCACTAATCAAAAGTATCTACAGAGTAAACTCTATTTTTGTCGTGTAAAAACTTGCAGATTATATAGGGATGTAACTCGCGAATCATATAGAGAAGGTAAACCACTTTAACAAAATCTCATGTGACAGGTTAAACAAAAAAGATGAAGGCAAAATTCAAGCTTGTGGCAATCAAGTATGTATTTTTATGCTTGTAAAGTTATAGGTATTGCATTACAAATATTATATTATATTTTTATTAGAGAAAATTAAGCTTACATGGACAACTTTAATCAAATTGGTCAAGGTGTTTGCTTAGTGGTTACAAGGTTCCAAATTTGACACCCGATGGGATGAAAGTTAATTAAACTCTAATTACTATATATTAGATGTCACTATGTATTTAAATGATTAAATTGCTTAGTGATTACAAGGTGCCACTTGTTAACTTGAAGGTCTAATTCTATTTTAATTTGTAACGAGTGATTTTCCTACCCTCCTTTCATTTGTGATACTTTGTACTCATATCTTAGTTACATTTGACACCTTGTCAACCTCTATATATAATCTAGTTTGGAGCATTAATGACTTGACAAATGACAAGTTTAAGCCTTATGTTGTCTCAATCATTTTATGGACAATATTTTACATAATGTATATTGTTATATATGTTAAAAGTGTATCTCTATGTAGTGGTTATAATTTTTTTTTAATTTTTTATAAATCATAAAGTATTGTTGCCCTACGCCTTTTTAAGATTTTAAAATACTATTTTTTAAATACGCTCCTTTCTTTTTTGGTTTACATGATCTTTCCATGATCAATCAAGGTATATTACAAAAGATAAATTATCCATAATAACTCAGGAATAACTTAACATCATATAACCCAGTGGGGTAGCTCAAGTGGCAAGTGAGCTCTCTTTGTGTGGAGGAATTGCGGGAGAACCCGGGTTCAATTCCCACAAGTGACGATTCCCCCTGGGCCAGCTCCCGTGCCTCCCGTGGGTGGACCCCGGACCGTTAAACGGACGGAGAGAAAGACCCTGTAAATTTACCAAAAAAAAAAAAACTTAACATCATATCCCTTCAAAGGAAGAAATAGCTTATATTCCTAATAAAAAAGGACATACCAAACTATAAAATAGCTTATTTTTAGAAATGTTCTCCCATTGTCAATACGATCTATTATGTGAACCAAATGTGCTGTTAATTTTGATTGAGTATCAATTCACATTACACCATTATTTTTATTTGGAGTCATATATTGAAGCTCATAGAAGAACGGGAAAACTCAGTTAATTAGTACTCAGGTGGTGGCTTGTGGACAATAACACAAGATCAATACTTGATAATGTGAGAATTACACCCAATGCGATAAGTTTCTAGTGAGTTTTCAGATTCTCCCAAGTCCCAACTAAACAGGCTGATGATTCATTGTGATATGTGATTTATTCCTACACTATTATGTCGTCACGAGATACGAGGCCAATGGACGACAAGAGTCATGTGCGGATTAAAATTGCCATGCTATAAAGTCTTTAATGCATTACGAATCATAAATTGCCAATGGAGATGAACGATGTGTCGATGTGCAACGTATGGAATTGTGGATGTTTCTATAGAATTGTGGATGATTCTATGCTTTATATCATGTGGAGGCACCAGTCCCAGTCAAAATTAATGGCCACAAATGCAATGTGTTATGTTTCCACCATTAATATCATTCACCTAAAGTTAGCTAAATGGGAACATTATATTTAATTTGAGCTAGATAGCCCGTGACTCTTCTTTAATTTATTCTCTCTTATCCCAAACATTCATCCTACTCTTCCACCTAATTGCCTATTTAAACTCACATACCCACTCTTTTTCCTTAGTCCTAACTACCATTTAATTTGTTTCATTTTATTATTTTATTTGGGATGACGAGAAAAATTGATTGTTATTATTCGAGAGCGTGCATTGTGTATTCTATTATTCTTATGTAATAATATGCAAATCACACAAAAAATAAAAATTGCACTAAGAAAACTTGTCTGAGGACTCGACCAAGATAGTGCTAATTGATTATGTTGGGCTAGGGAATAACAATCAGAACTTTGAATTTTTCATTTATTTGTTTGTTTTGTTTTATGACGAGAGAAATCCACATTCGTTATGTGAAGGTATGCACGGAGTAAACCTCGCTCTTAATACCTCAAAAACTACTCATCAAAGGCAAATAACTTTAGAAAAACTATGTGTGATAGATTCAACCGAGAGAGTGTTGATTGATTATGTTGGGTTAGAGAATAATAATAATATTTTTTTCTGTATCTTTTTAGATGACGCGAGAAACATGTAGTCACTATCAAATAGTATGTAGTAATATATGTGCTAGGTAACCTTATTTTTAATAGTTTGCAATTTACACACAATAAGTAAACTGCACTAAGAATATCACGTGTGATGAACTCAACTGAGAGGGTGTTGATTGATTATGTTGGGTAAGGGGTACAATAATAAGAAGTTTGAAGTTTGTAATTTTTTTTTTTTTTTTGGGGAGGAGGGGGGATCAAAATGAATTTCAGTGAAAGTAGTCTACAATATAAAAATATGAATGAAAATTAGTAATAGTTTTAATTTTTTTTTTTAGTGACATATCAAAGAAATATCCGAAGCATCCACAAAGTTCAAAATTGAGCTTCTTCAAAATTATTCATTCAAATAGAGATGATCATAGTTCTATTTGAAACGAATCAGTCGCTAGGTACAATATAATAGAATCGTAACTGAAGTATACACTAGGTACCGCTTGATCACGAGGTATTTGGCAAACTTATTATTTTTTGTTTAACTTAAATTCTAAATGTTTTATCTTAATTTAAAAAATAAAAAACCTGAACTTGGATACATTTTAAACAAAATTTCAGTTCTAGTTCCTTAAAACAAGAAATCAGAAATCGATGGTTCACAATTGATACCAAACCGTGGTCACCCCTACATTCAAATCACAAATCCATCACACACATTTGGCACTATTTGAAACCCCCGTTTTGGGTAGGAGAAGATATCATACTCACAACAATTAAATATGTGTACTAAATCAGTACGGCATTTTCACTGTTCAGCATATAATATATAAATAATAAATGTATAATTCAATTATTAATTTAAACTTTTAGTTAAGATAGAGTACGTCTTGCGAGATTTCTTGTACAAAATTATGATACAAAATCTTTATAAAGTGTACGTATTATTATATAATTAATTAATAAAGTTATCCGTAGCCAATTTTAAAACCCATTTTCTAAGGATAAAGAGATTTAGGTGTGTTAGTATAAAGTTGCGGTGGAGTGAGAAAGTAGAGAGTGAAAACAATGGGCAGAGTTGTAATATTAGCAGTGATGCAAAGAACCAAAAGCATCCATAGTAAGCAATCCCGGCTGCGCCGCGGCGTCAACCTTTAATTTAAAAATAATATATTATATTTTAATTTTAATTTAGTTAAATTTTAAAGATAAAACTTGTGTGAAACTGTCTTACCGTCTTACGGATTATTATTTGTCAGACCGTCTCACGAATCATTTAGCCTTGCTCTAATGGGGACATGGATGGGAATACCCCACCTCACTCCAACCCAGATTAATATTTAATGCACTGTCGATGTATAGATGCTATCAAATATTATACGTCGGTGGTGCATCAAATATTAATCCTATCAATTATACTTTTTAATATAGTATGATACTGTTTAACAATTATGAATTGTATATACTATTTTAAAAGTCAATATAACTATGATTTTAATATTGTATACTGGGATTTTCGGCCCTCTCTACACTAAAACGTATAAGAGGTTTTTATCATATGATTGGTTCCACCTTGTCCCTACAAATAAAATTAAATGTTAATTGGTGTATCTCTTCATGGTTGAAGAACTATTTTTAAAAAAAAATTATTTTATAATTGTTTTGATAAACCACAGTGCAGAGGAGCAATTTGGGCATGAACAGTGAACAGAAAAGTCTGTCTTTATCTTTCCCAAAATTGAAGAGCCACCAGTGAGGCTCAGGCCGCCATTGGGATATATATATAAACAATTCAGAAAAACAAAAAACCTTATAACTCTTTCTCAACTTCTTCATCACAATCACAACAAAACCCAAACATTTTCATCATCATCATCATCATCTTCTTCTTCCTCTAAATTCGAAGAGAAAAAAAGGTGAAGAAAGATGCTGCAGTTGTTATTCGCCATGGCGTTCTCGGCCGTGCCGTTGACTCTGTACGTTCCTCCCATAAGAAGGCTCAATATGTTCGTGGAGTCCATGGAAGATCTGTGGAGAGAGTCTAGCTCCTACACGGGCCGGGTTTATCCCCGTTTCCGCCATGCCTGGCTCAGGATCTTGAACTGTATGCTCTGCAACACCACCTGGTGATTTGCTTTCTCTCTCTCTCTGTTTCTCTTGGATCTTAAACCTATGAAAATTGATCCTCTGTAGCCTGTAAATTGTTCTTCTCCCTCAGAGTTTAATCGTGGGAAGCTCGATTTGATCTTTCTTTTTTTGTGATTGTTGGTTCGGAAAAATTGATGATGATGTAAATAAAGAGCAGGAATAAAAGGGCTTCTTATCAGATTCCACTAGTTCTGCTATGTTCTTCTATGCAGAAATTTTATCCCATATGAATTTTCGTGAATTTTAATGTTTGAATGCGATGGATTTGAGTTTGACTATGTTGAATTAGCAAAATAATTGTTTTTTTTTTACCTTGTTTTTGTAAAAATTATGAGCTTTAAACCTGGCACTTTTATAAGCAGACAGTAAAAGTGTAAAGATCTTGCGCCTATATCCAACCATTCATTTTTTAATTTAAATTTCCAACCATTCATGATCAAGTGAAAAGACCGATGTTAATGTCGATAAGGCTGGCACTTTTATAATGTAAACTCTCTGATACTAAAATATAACTTAAATTTTAATCTAAATTAATCATTAAATACTAAATAAATATAAGCAAATTGTGACGGCGAGATAAGATAGTGATAAAAAGAGTAGGACCTTAGTGCAACTCATCTTTTTTTTGTTGTAATTTACGAGTTATTATACCTTATAATCCAAGTCTGTCGCACAAAATTACTATAGTAATAAAAATTAGTGACTCTTTTTTTTTATTTTTTTTGGTGAAAGGGAAAACTAGTTACTCTTCTTTAACATGAAATTGCATTTTAGGTGAAACTTGTCTTGTGATTCTGCCCAACAAAAAGCACAAACACCAATAGATAAGATGAACGTCACCATTAGAGATATGGCCATATGGGGTTGTCGTTATGTTCTACTTGTACTTATTTGTATGGTTGAAGTGGCAAAGTTAGACAAGACAAACAAAGCTGTTGCTGTCTTGTTGAGGTTGTTTTCTCCTTTTCCTTAACAAAAAAAACAAGGGTCAACAGAATCTTGATCGTCCGATTAAGAATTTTATATTATTTCATAACAGAGATCCTGAGTACAAAATAATGTTCATATTACAACTTATTATTTTCCAAAAGGACCACATAATAAATGGAGATTTTATAAATATGACAATCTAATGCCCACAATTTTAGTAACAGTTGTATAAAACAAGAATTGGGTATTTTTAATACAGAAAAGAATGAAAGAATGAAAAGAATAGATATAATATTATTAACACATTTCAGCTTGAGAGTGTGCATGGCTTTAAAAACCAGAGAACATCTAGGCCTCTGGCTTCCCCCCTTTCTGTGAGGATAGAAGAAACATGCCCTCCTCCATGGTTGCTCTTCTTCCCAGATCCATTGTTGCCATCTTTGCCACTACCTCGTCTAAGCTCTTGCAGGATTCCTCTTTCCTACAATCATTTTATCGTACACACAACTTCACATCAGTAATGCAAATGTAAATCTGATAAACAGTCCCTGCAATATCAATCCTTATCAAGCTCGTGCGTTATGCATAAAAAGACACTTCATCCTTCGTAATTGAAGCATGTGCTCCATCTTAACAAAAAGTCTAAGCTGATAGTTGGATTGAACATCAGGATTGACTCTGATACTGAATTGAAATGTGTTCTATCTCAACTAAAAGTCTAAGCTGATAGTTGGATTGCACATTTATGTTTATATATTATATGCTCAACAATCAGCAACTCAAGTAACTCAACTGAATCATGAAGTATTGTAGTTCCAACAAAATTTACTCTGTTTATGTTAGGTAGCTACAACATTTATCTAACGTAGCATCATTAAGCAGATTAGGAGCAGTCGCAGTATTCCTAAGTTGAGTGTTTGAGCTTATTTCCAAAAAAATGTTCATTGATCTATTGGAATCTTGGGAACTGAGGGGTTGTAAATTTTAAAACTCTGGGTTGCTGCATTTAAGTCTACTTGACGAGTTGATGGAAAAAAAAAAGATTTTGATTAGAAATGAATGCATACTTGGGGTTTAGACCGAGGAGCGTTATGTGGAGTGGTGCCCTTGGTAGCTGAAAAACATTGAGGAGTTGGAGGAGAAGTCCGGATCTGCATCAAGCTCTCATCTAAATTGCGTTTGATGTTCTTCACGTCTACTCTGATTGGGGTGTTTTCTGCATCGGCCTTTCTTCTGCTCAGATGATTAACGGATGATTAACAACACGTTAGGCTTGTACTAAGACCAGAAAGTTCATGGTAGCTTTTCAAGATTCAAACTAAAGATGAAATTTCACATTTTACAGAACATTAATAACATGCTATGAATGTATGAACTATGCAGTGAAGAGAGGGAAAAAGAGTTTACAGCTTCTTTGTCTGCTTCTCCGCGGAACTTGCATTGGCTTCANTACAGTCCTTCATTATGTTAAGGGGACTATGCATCTTGGTTTGTTGCTGCGCCGGTCTTCTCATTCTGTCATTCATGCTTACTGTGATTCAGACTGGGTTGGTTGCCCTGAGGACCGCAAGTCTACGAGTGGTTTTGCGGTTCGTGGTTTATGATTTATTGCCACTTTTTTTTTTATATGGTTTATAATTTTAATTTCAAACCCACATTTACTTGAGGCTACGAATTTTTTAAATTAGATAATTTAAATTTTAAAAATTTTATTGGGAAGCTTGCAACGTATTGAAGCACAAAGAATCTGCTCGAGCTCATGACTTCTTATATAGGGGAGTCCCTTCGTATCACTGGACTATAAGGTCATTGACAATTAATTAATAATTAATAATATTATAAAATAATTAATAAAATTATATGATTTTCCATTCCTGAGATGATTGTTTTAACGTCAAGCGCCACTAAAATTGAACAAATGATAAGGGTGCTTGAACATGTCCACATACATGTTGAATATTTGTTGTTAACAGTGGACGGTCCAATATTTCCCCACTATGTTTGAACAATCGCTATTGGCTACCTCCACAATAATATAATGTTCAAATACATTCCATGAGCCCGGAAAGTGCAGGCACGAATATTGTATTTAAATGTCACAAATTTAAGTTTTATCAATATTTATTGGTCGAGTATGACGGGCTTTTATAGTTCTTTTTACCTCTCTTGTGTGCTTTGTGAGCTATTACATAAGACGGTCGAGTGCAACAAGTCTTCCTAGTGCAATTTGTCTTTTATGTATGGTTAGTCCTCGTGACGGTTGAGTGTGACGGGCCTTCGTAATACAATTTATTTCTTTTGTGTAATTTATATATGAACGAAGTTTACTTAGTGCGTATTAACGCCTAGTTTATAGGTGTAGTAAGGCTGGCAACAGGCCAGTTATAAGCGTGTTGAACTTTGGAGTGCAACATCAACTACAACCACAGCACAAACATGGAAGATTGGAAACCACAATGTTTGTTGTTATATTGTTTTTGTTTTATTCTTAACGTATTACTCTTCCTATTCGTTTCTTCACCTTACGAATTTGGTCAATTCCTTACCGGAAAGCTACCCAAAGAGCTCCAATTTCTTGTTGTTTTTCCTTTTCTTCCATTTTTTTCTCGAAAACAATTATTATAATATAACGTGACATGTATATATAGTAAAACAGTCAGAGACCTAAATACTCATCAGACTAAAGCATGTCATCCAACAAGTGTTTGTTAGATGGCACTTATTGACAATTAATATATTTACACGAAAGTTACAATCTTTGCAAGAGAATCGTGACATGCACCATTTTGGTTCCGATAATTTAATTATTTTGTTTAATGAACTTTTTGAGAATACACTATAGATAATAGTTCTTCATGTTGTACTCAAAGCTAATTTATAGAATTTATAGCTCGACCTCTCTTAACTACATACTCCGTTAGAATTGTGCGTACTACTAGCTATGTTTGAATGAGGTTCGAACGTGTGACCTCTTATTTAAAATAGTCACAATTATGATATGCTTGAGCAAAAGATTTTTTTTGATTTTTTTTTAATATAAGAAAATCTAAAAAAAAAAAAACTTTTCATTTTTTTTTTTCATTCTCATAATAATGATTAACAATAATAGATGATTATTATTGCATATGATGATCACTTTTTCACTTGGACATATCCTTTTAAAAGTGAGTTTATGAATGCTAATGATCGTTTAAGATTGTCACAAATTGAGTGCTGCGATATGATTATATTCAAGCATGGATGATGACAACTTGACAATGTCCGCTTATTACCGTATAAAATAATGCATAATACATTTAATATAATAGTTTAATTTCCTTTTTAGATAATTAATAAATTAAAATCTAACTCCCACCGTGATGGGATATTTAACTAATTATTTTGGTAAGATGGATGTCCTTTTGTATGCTTTTGGAGTTTGAAAGGGTTCTTGTAATACATTTTGAGGACAATAATGTTATGTTTGCTAAATGTTGTCTCTCAATTATGTGGTTTATAATTAATGTAGTGTTGATATTTTTTTTTCATTACTTATTTGTAAATTGATCAATTATATTTTATTACTTAGTATATTTCTACACTAATGATCTATGATCTAAGTTAAAGATGTTTTGGGTACAACTTAAACCGAGTTGGTATAGTAATTACAAGACTTCAAGTTTGACTCATTGTTGGAGCTGCCTATTGACATTTTTTTGATTTGAGTCATTTAATAATTATGGGCACCTATGATGGTTTACCGTACTTCCTAATGGTAATTTATCAGCTAGAAACACAAAGCGAACTCGCCTTCGGATAGCTACGGCAAGATTTTTCGTAAATCAAAGTTAAAGATGCTTGACTCCTATTAAACAATATTTTAAACTCGATAAATATTAAATTTTTTAAGAAGCACAAATACGAAAATTATTTACTTATATATCTTGTTAGTTTAAAAAAAAATATGAAACCTAAAAAATATTTAAAATTAAAGTAAGAGCACCTTAAATATTTATTAATGGTATATAATGAACATTCAAAAAAGAACATATATGAGCATTGATTCGATGGCTGCCTTATCTTTCACATTCATATAGGACATGCATGATAATGACTTTTATTTTCGTTGTCATTTTAATTATTTTTTTGAGTGATGAAGTAAACGCGTGATTATTATCTATGCTAAGTATTTTTTTTGTAATATTTTACAAATCATACATGCGAGATAAAAGAAAGACTATATGCGACAAATTTGACTATAAAAGTATTAACAAAAATCAGACTTGTGTTCTTTAAGTATAAAAATTATGTTCGAAACTATTTATTTAACATCATGCAATGACATCAATATACATACACAACGTAGGTATTGCTCCTACTTAGAATTTATACTAGAGAACTCTTGCATGTAATGGTTTATAGGCTATCTTTGAAATGATTTATGATTTAAAGCAATCAAACTTACCTCGTTGAAATTAGCTCGTTAGATGAAAGTGATCACACAAAAGTAATATGTTCATTGGGAAAGGTTGGCCCAAACTCTCCGTCTCTCCTTGATAGATCTTTACAATCGAACTCATGTTGAAAGACGCAATCTAATGCTCGATAAAACCGAAAAACTTGAATTATTAAAAAAGTTATAACAATTTCTCAACAAAACATAAAAATAAAAAATAGTGATTGTGAAAGCTCAAAGGAGGTGTCTAGTTTTCAAAGTTACTCGACCCCTCTCGTAAGCTACCGTATAGTCGTATAGATGTGACGTATCGGGGCGGGGAAACGGGTTTCACACCGTACCCGCCCGTTATTCTTTAACGGGTTTATACGTCATCGGCTGCGGAAGGAAAAGGCTGTTCCCACTCGCGCGAGTACGTAAAAGAAACTTCCGCTCGAGCTGACGATGACCTTTACGTACACGAAAGCTTGGCGGACTACTGTGGCTACGCTGGGTCCACCCGCATTAAAGTATTCCCACTTAACGAAGGATTAAAATTCAGGAGCGGGTGACACGGAAGAGAACAAGCTGTGTTTGACCACGTGTCCAAACCAAAGCTACAGTGGAATTTCAGCCATGTAAAGCATTGTGGACCCCCCTCTCTCCTACACTAGCAACTAGCAAAAGGCCCGAAGGCTTTCGTATTACGATTCTACGTGTATTTTTATTTTTTGAAAACTACGTGTATATTGTTAATATGAGTCTACATGGAGTCGTGAAGTCCCAGATTTTACTTCTTAAATTTTTGAATATTAATAATTTAATTTTTATGTGGATCACAATATAAATATTTATATTAAAATTTAGGAGTATAAAATTAGAGTACATATAATATTTTTCAGACTTTATCCAAACTATACATTAAACTTGTGAAATTTTTTATAAATCAAAAAAGGGACCCGGACAGGCAGAAAAGTATAAAGGGCGACACGTATGTGGACATAAATGTGGATTAGATACAATGATGTTTGGGTGTATGCTGCGTTTTGGGCGCATGATTATCCACTGGCCACTGCTTACAAGGACCATATAAAATTACTAGCCGTATTTGAAGCACGTGAATTTGGTGTGTGGTGGGTAATTTGCATTCTTATGGACAACGATATTTTTGTCAATACGCGGATTACGCACTGCTTGGCCTCGTATTCGTTGAACAATATCACAATTTTAATAATGTAATTTTTCATTTTTACCTAATGCAGCCAATATTTGTACTAATTTTGTTTGTGCATATGTCCCGCTCCAGGCAAGTATTATTTGACTTTTCTGAATCTAAATCCTCTTGCATCAGTTAAAAGGAACTCCAACAACTCATATGGAAATCCTATAAGATTGTTGTGCCACCACCCTTATATGTATTTGTACTATTATGCAATTATTATTTGATCTGAATCCATAGTTCTAACGTTTACTCAATAGAAGGTTTAACTTAAAATTATTTAACATGACACATTAGTACAAGAGTTGATCTTATGATATTATAGTTGAATTGTTATATTTTAAATAATATAACTTTATTAAATTAATTTATAATAAAATTTATCAATTTATACCATAACCAAATTATGTGATAATTACCCCAATAAGGACAAACATACATTACACTCAATACAATCGGACATATTATATATGACTGTATATGGTAAAACAAAATAGTAATGATAGTAGAGAAAATATTCCAAAAAAAAAAAAAAAAGAAAAAAGGAAGAGATGGACTCACTTGTATCTATCAATTGTGATTAGGATTTGTATATTGAGAGTTCAAACCTATACAAGACTAGAAAGGAATAATATATACAAACTATAGAATCCTATTAGTAATTGAAGTAAAGAATAATAGGAGTTCTAACGCTCCCCCTCAAGCGGAAGAAGGCGCAGCGACATGAAGCTTGGAACGAAGATAAGCAAACCGAGGGGCAACAAGAGGTTTGGTAAAGATGTCCGCCAACTGATCCTTAGTCGAGATGAAGTTGACCTCTAGGTCACCTGCAACAACCTTATCACGAACAAAATGGTAATCAATCGCAATGTGTTTCGTGCGGGCATGAAACACGGGATTAGCACACATATATGTGGCACCGAGATTATCACACC
>CM008342.1:6303750-6321303 GCA_002525835.2 Ipomoea batatas | reverse complement strand
CAAATAAATAAAATTACAGAGTATATTTTTATTATTAGCTATGACTTTTTGAGTATATATTATTAAGTGTTTTAAGCTAAATCTCTGAGAATTGGCATCAGAACCAATCTATCCAAATAGCTGGTGTGAAGTTGACAAAAAAAGACAATATTGGTCCCCTAATAATAATTTAGGTGTTACATTCAATTGTTAATTGTATAAATAGTATTCCCACCACCAAGCAAGGGTAATTACTTCAATTGCTTGGATTATTATATTATTTTTGTTGAGTTTTTTTTTTTTTTTTTTTTGTATTGGAGCAAACAATTTAAGAGCCGTTCATTGTTACTATTCTTACGGGATGTGTTTCATCCATACCTCTGTTTAGCAAAGCTTATGAACTTATTTTGAATTAATTAACTATTTAAGTTGTGTCCTGTGCGAGAGTAAATCGAAACAAATGTTGCTTGACTCATCAAAAAATATTTAATTTGGTTCTCACTATTTTGTTCATTAATTATTTAGCTCATATTTAATTACATTTGACTCGCAACTATTTAAAAGTATGCAAAGAGGTAAACCGCATTAGAAATATACTCAAATACTATGCACAACGATCAACAAGTTTGATTAAAAGAGTACATGTTGGTAAAAATTGAACTTATGATCTTTTGGTATGAAAGTGATTTTGATTTTAATCTTAGTAAGCACTTGAACAAATTAACAACGTGGCTAGATATTGTAGATTTATATTTTATAGTATCATATACTCCTTATTAGTTTACACTATTGTCACTTAACAACTGAACAAGCACTTTCCCTAGTACTTGCAACTTAATTAAAAATTTTCAATTTTCAATCCTTCCCATCATCCCATGAATACTTTAACAAATGCGGTGGGCGATGTGAATCTAACCCGATTTGTTGTTTCATTCGACGACATTTTTATTTTATTGTTGCACGGAGATTTGGAGGGTTGAGTTTGAAAAATGGCATAAATTGCTACATAAGTATAAGCTAGAAAATAAAGTTATGCCTTCACTAATAGTAGTTATATTTTTTGGTATAGTGGTATGTTCGATCTTGATCTTACGATGAGTATAAGAAGCTATAGTTAGTAATAAAAACGTAATTTTATTTCCTTATACTTACGTAACAATCAGCACCATAATTTAATGACATGATGTTGGACTTTTCCAACATAGTTAACTATTATTACTAGTAGTAACACTGTACTACTACGTAGAACAAGGACCACAACATGCATGAAACTACAATAGTTATTTTCCTTCAACATTTTAGATGATTTACCAAATGAGCTAGCTAGCTTAATTAATTAAGGGAAAGAGAATGTAAAATATTCCTTTGTAAATATTTAAATGTGCTGTTTTTATCGTATATATTTTAATTGCAATCAAAAGGTTAAGCTAGTATTTCGAGAAAAAAAAAAGATTAATCTACATTATTGGGTGAAAGCTAGCTTGGAAGACATTATTGTCTAGTATCATGTTATCGAAACATGGCACTAACTGTTATATAAGTATAATAAAATTACGTCTTCACTACTAGTTATAATTTTTGACATAATAGTAAGGACTTGATCTGACAATTAATTTCAGAGCAAGTCACATGTTCAAATCCGGCCAACATGTTGTGCAATTGAAGTTGACATATGCTCGTGTTCAATCACAAACAGTTATTGTTGGGCGGCAAGTTGAGTCTAGCATCCTACCATCAAAATGTGATACAATAAATTAAAGTTACTTAATTATTCACTACTTGTTATAACTTTTAGTGTAACGGTAAAGTTTGATATTGAATTATAAGTATTTTTTTTAAAAAAAAGTCTATAATGCCAACCAAAATCAAATATACATAAAAAAAAATAAAATTTGTTGCACTGGTACTATCAATAAAGGAATCAATAGTACCCAGTACAATTATACATATTATATCAAATTATATTTGATATTATTAATACCAATACCCATCAGTACCGTAAAAAGAATTCTTTAGTCTATATATATGTACTGTATTATATATTTTATATTTATATATATTTTTATTGGAGTATGTCAAACTAAGAGAGGGAATTGGGGAAATGCACAGTTGCTAGGTTAAATGTGCAGGAGTACATACAAAAAAGAAACAGTGCACATGCACACTCTTCAAAGCAAATGCTGAGATAGTAGTTCAAACCTTGAAGACTATATTGAATGATTTGAGAAAAAATTAAAAATATTATTCTATACTAACAAGCTATTATAACAATTCAGAATTTTCAGTCTCTCTTGGCCTTTAATTTGGGGAGACAACCAGCTGCTATACATATGTGTAGTATCTGACTTTGTTCTTGGCCTTTCTTATTACCTATACATACATTTTTCCTTTACCCTCTGCAGCCTTTAATCCCACAAGTGGTGTTGATGGTTGTGGTGGTGAGTTGCTCCATCAGCCATACACCCTCTGAAGTAGCCTCGAAATGTGGAGTCGATTTCAATAATTGAATAGTATACGCTATGACAGTTACGTGTCGGTAATACAATAAAGTTAAATGAAATTCTTGATCTGTGGTGCCCGACAGAACTCTAATTTTTCGCTTTCACTTCGCTATCATGGGCATTTAACCTGCCCTACCTTAACCCACTCTCCGAAACTTTCTTTTTAGAACTTCCTCCCTACCACTATTCTCTTATATACTTTACTCTACACATTATTGCTGATTCATATATGCTAATTATGAAGATAATAGGGAGTTGAGGGAAACTCTCGAAGAGCGTAGAAAAAAACTGAATTGTTCACTTTCAGCTTGACGAAAAGTCGAAAACCCACCATTAAACCATCCAGCTCCACTCCACCTTCACCACCCCATCTCCTCCCCAAACTTCTTTTTAGTTCCATCAATGTACCATAATAGAAATGAATTGAGAGAGGGAGAAAGCTAAGATTGTTTTTTTTTTTTGGTTTCAAGAATGACTGAACCCTACCACAATTTCTTCAATGGATGGCTCAATTTTAGCCCTCTCCATCAATATGAACAAGAAATCTCAACAATTTCTTCCTCACCACACCTGCAACCCTCCAACAGCTTGTACTATTACCACCACCACCACAACACGGCGGCTGTGGGCCCGCCACAGCCGCCGCCGCCAAGAGAACCCCGCCCTATCCTCCCCAACCTAAACCTCAGGGAAGGAGGAGGAGGAGAAGAAGAAGAAGATGAGGAGGAGACTAATAATACTGAAACCTCACCCCCATGCAATAATGCAGCCATGGAAGAAGAAACCAGCAAGAAGTACAAGCAGCACTCATCATCCTCCATTAAAGAGGAGAGTTTCAGGAGCTTCTCTGCAAGTAGCACTGATGAAGAAGATGTGAGCGTTGCCCTACATATTGGGCTGCCATCTTCTTCTTCTTCAATGAGACATGACAGCCCCTCTGATTTGGCCATTTATGCTGCATCTTCTTCTTCTGCTGCTAGTGCCGATAATGTCCTTTCAGGTTTGCCATTGAACAGACTCAACAATGGACAGTATTGGATCCCCACCCCTTCCCAGATTCTCATTGGCCCTACCCAGTTCTCTTGCCATCTTTGCTTCAAAACCTTCAACAGATACAACAATCTCCAGGTATTCTTGCTTCAATCCTCAAACCCCTCAATTTTTTTCTTCCCTTCTTTTTTGTCTCCATCCATTTTGGGAAAGACAAAATCTAAAATTTGTGAGAACAGTCAGATTTTTCATAAGTATTAACAAACAATTTATTTATTCCTGATTAGTATTATATTTTCCACCATAATCTTGACCCGACCCGTATTAAGAATAAGGATTTGTGAGACAGTATTACAGAAGATTTTCCTTGAGAGAAAAGGGTATGTGAGGAATTGAACCCGTGAGAGAAAAGGGTATGTGAGGAATTGAACCCGGAAATTAAGATATGATGATTTGGGAACTCAATGCAATCAATTTCTTAGTCCATTTGGTTGAGGGTAATCATTGCTAGGCACTGCAAATCAAAGTTTAGTTCACTTAAAACTTGAAAATTCACTTACATACCCTTTTGTTTAATTAATGTGAATCTACAAGGTAGATAGCTGCAACTAGGTATTTTATACCCCATTCCTCAAATAAATTAAAGACCCAAAAAGAATTGTTTTGGAGATATCTTGCACGAGAACGGTGTTAATATGATCTTCTTTGTATTGTTTCAATTTTGTAAGATAACGTCTCACTACTGGTCACAGAATTTTGATTGTTTATAAACATGATATATATGCACAAGTAAGCACAATATTTAGCCATCAAAGGATTAATTAGTCCATGATATGCCACAAGAAAACAGACACCACCTTGTTAACAGGAAAGCACACATTTTTTTCCAAGAATTGAAGTCCAATGATGTTTGGTTTTCCCCTTCCTAAAACCCCAAAAAGAAGTTAGCAATCAAACTGGTTTTCAAGATTCCTCAATTATTTTAAATCTCTGCAAACATTTTTCTGATTTTTTTATGATGTTTCTGGTCTGCTAAGTTATCATGTGTTTATCATACACATTGGTTAGCCTTTTTTGGAAGGATATAATAGGGGGCAAGATAGGTTTCTAAATTTCGAATTTTGTGCATGTTTTTAATCTTCAAGTATTGAATGTAAAAGTGATAAAATTTTCCAGCATTGAACTGACAAAACTCCAGACAAAAGCAAAAAAAGAAAGTGGAATAGTGTTACTTCCAGGAGAATCAGGCCAGATGATATTTTTCATCCCTTCAGAGTCCAGTGTCAGTTAAAACATCATTCAATATGTCTGTCTACTGTCTAGCAGCCTACTTTAATACAACAACTTTGATTTACTAAAAAAGAAATCCAATGTGTATCTAAATATGCGAGATAAATCAGCATAGGTTATTTATAGTTGATTGTTTTAAATTGAGATAGTTAATAGGCAGCTCCCACAAAGGGTTAAAACTCGAAAGCTTCAAATTACTCAACCAAGTGTATGCCAATTACGCTACTTTAAACCGATCGACACTTTGAACTATTGATGATGTATTTTTTTTTTCTAAAGAAGATATATTATATTATATATTTTTTAATAAATCCAAATTAGCTTATAATTAAGTATATACTTGTGTTGTCAATTAGCCATTAGAAAATGGTATCTCTTTTGAAATGTTCTATTGTTATCTTAGCACTCTAAGTATACTTTGATAGAAAGTAAAAGTACTATTCTTTATTGATTAACTAGACAATGGAAAATGATATATGGATTCCGATTCTATGGAGTAAACTCACGTCACTTCTTGTGATTTTATTCATACTAGAGAAAGAGAGTGATAAAAGTTGTGACCTATTATTTTTTTCTAGAGGAATGTGAACATGCCACTTAAATATGGACTAAAAAATCAAGCATAAACTAGGAGCTAGTGTGTAGTTAGATTGTCACTAAAAATGAAGCATAAACTACTCCTAGAAAATAGGCATTTTTTACAATGTAGCTCCTAAATTGTCACTAGTACTTATAATAATATCACGTACAATCATATATACTATTTTTTTTTAATTGTACCATATACTTCCCCCAAAGTACCTGATATTAAGTTGATATTACCCCTACTAGGGGTGTAAATGAGTTGTTTGGATACAATTCGACGAATGTTTGAATTTGATTCAATTACTTTTGTACCAAGCTTGATCTCAAATAGTTTGATGAGTAATAAATCCATTCAAGTCAAACTTGAGCTTTCATTTTGCATAGCTCACGAGCCTAATTGAGTTTATATATATATATACATATACATATATATACACACACACAATACAAATATTATAAATTTATCTACTCCATAATATATTTCTATTTGATCTTATAAAATGACCATAATCGAGATATAATATTGAGTTTTGTGATGATATATATTTATTAGTTGTAACATTATTATTGTTGTTGTTGTTGTTATATAAAAAGTACAAATTTTGAGTTGAGGTTGCTCGAGTCAAACTCAAAAAGTTAAAGCTCAATTAGCTTAAGCTTTGCTTTCTTAAACCGAGTCAAGCTTCAAACTTTGACAGTTTAGGCCAGCTTGGTTTGCATTTTTTTGG
Organism: Ipomoea batatas; assembly: GCA_002525835.2. NCBI lineage: Eukaryota > Viridiplantae > Streptophyta > Magnoliopsida > Solanales > Convolvulaceae > Ipomoea > Ipomoea batatas. The sequence goes on along the minus strand of CM008342.1, from coordinate 6,315,230 downwards.
ATGTACCTAGGGTACACGATTACTAATTTCCTGACTGATTTGTAAGCACCGGTTACACTCCCATCCCTGCCCTAACCAAGTATATTACATATGATTATATATCTTATATATACTATGGACACTACTGATGCCAAATTGCCAATGATAAAGATGATTGGAAAATAATGCATGTTTAAGAAATTAAATATAATTAATGCAGATGCATATGTGGGGGCATGGATCACAATACAGAAAAGGCCCAGAATCCCTAAGAGGAACCCAGCCAACAGCCATGCTAAGGCTGCCATGTTTCTGCTGCGCCCCAGGGTGCAAGCACAACATCGACCACCCCAGCGCCCGCCCCTTGAAGGACTTCCGAACCCTGCAAACCCACTACAAGCGCAAGCACGGAGCCAAGCCCTTCATGTGCCGCAAATGCGGCAAGCCCTTCGCCGTCAAGGGCGACTGGCGCACCCACGAGAAGAACTGCGGCAAGATTTGGTTTTGCGTCTGCGGCTCTGATTTCAAGCACAAGAGATCCCTCAAGGACCACGTTAAGGCCTTCGGCCACGCCCACGCCCACGCCGCCGTGCCGGGGGAAGAGGATAATGAATCCACGTCCGACGTGGAGCAAGACGTGTACAGGGGAGATTTTTAATTTGTTCAATCTGTCTATCCATGCATGGTTTAATTTCTCAGCGTTTATAGTAATTAATATAATCAAGGGTTTTGCATGTATCTTCCTGGCCTCGATCTAGCTTCTTTCCGTTTAATTTCCGATCACCACAGGGGCTAGAACTTAGAAGAAGCTAGCAATTAAAGGTGTACCTTGTCAAGGATTTCATGATTATATATATATAATGCCCTAAAGCTATTTGAAATTCGTGTTGAGAAGGTTTAAACTTTGCCCAAATTTTATGTGTAATTTCCTATGGACTATGGTTATCCAACACCTTTGTAATTAATACAATCTAATAAACACAATTTATTATTTTCAAATTGTTGTCATTGATTTAATTGATTAATATTCTTTATTCCTTTTCCCGTGATCAGGGAAATCCACAATAATTATCTAAGGAGTTAATACCATTTGAAGTCTTCCGAGTATAATAGTTTTGTCGCGCACGTTTAGTCCTAAATTTTCAAATTGTTACCAACCATGGTCCAAGTTAATCACCCGTCCTTCAACTATTAAATCTTAATCAGGCATGGTTCTTTCAAGATTGAGGACCACGACTGGTTAAATTTTGAAAGTTGAAGGACCATAGCTAGTGAACTTAGACCACGAATGGTTAAATTTGAAAGTTGAAGGACTACGGGCAATTAATTTAAAAATTTAGGATTAAACGTGACAAAATCACTCTATTCGGAGGACCCCATGTTGCATTAATTCATTATCTAAGGGTATGATGATGCATTGGAGTAAACCCCGCTTGTAATAGTTTGCAAATTACACACACACACACACAAAAAGGTAAAGTAAGAGATTCATATTCTACCCACTTAGTCACCCCTATCGATATACAATGTTGCGAAATAATGTATTCATATAAGTATCATTTAATATAAACTTCCACTACACGATCCAACCAACTTGTAAGGGTGTGCTATATTAAATACGGAGTATAATAACTTTGAGCTAAACATTCTTTTCTTGAGTAAGAATCAAACTCGATCTGCGGGAACAATTTGGGTGTTACAATCCTACTTTAGATAGATGGTATATGCAACGGTATGCATTCATAGTGTGATGAGTGAATTAGGGTTTGCATTGGATCGGTCAATTGCAAGAAGAGAATGAAGTTTAGTGTAGTGTAAGTTAATTAATGATAGTTCAAGGCAAAACTTCTGTTTATATTTATTTAATTTATATGTTATAAATGAATGAGTTTGAACAAAATTGTAATGCTCGTTGAGTAAACAAGTGAGGTGTTAGTGGGACATGAAGGTCCTTCATGTATATAGAGATTAGAGAGCATTATCCAATTGCTTTTTTTTTTTTTTTTTTTACAAAGATCCATCCAATTTGAGGGAGGTTTATGATTGGTTGATAGCCCGCCATAGACTATATTCTTGTAGAAGATATTATTAGTATCCTCGAAGTCTAGATATTTTTATGGAATTTTCCATTCCATCGAATTAAAATTTAAAAAAAAAAAACATTTGGATTTCCTCTTAAGAAGCTTGTTTAAATGCTATTGTAATAATACATTTATAGCTAATTTATGCTCTAATAATTTTAAATAAATTTTATAAAGAGAAAATGAAAGCTTTAGTCCATTAGTTATACCTAAATTATAGACTCAATCTATGAAGTATACATTATACAAATTTATCCATTTAATTATGTTAAAAGTGACATTTTCAATCCATTACTTTGTAAAAGGACACACTGGTCATTTTGTAAAAAAATTTCAAATTTTCCCTATGAATCTTCATATATACTCTACTCTTACCGCAAAATAATTGCTAAATACTTGTTTGTTTTGATTGAGGAGGAATCTGAGAAGCAAAACCGCATATATTAAGAGTGAATTTTTTTTTCTTCCACCCAACTAGTGAGAAGAGTCGTGTGGTAAAAATATATAATTTTTGAATATATTTCTTAGCATTTTTCATCTTGAAAATGATTATAGTTTTTATATATGAACAAAGGCGACAACCTTCCGTTTGGAAAGCAGGAAACTGACTTCTTGAAAATGAATCAATTTTTAGAAATCATTTTCATTTTCGGTGTTTGATTGCATTATGAAAAATTGTCTTGGTGTGTTTGGTTCATAATTATTTTTAAATTTAAATATTTAAAATATACAATGATGGTGCTGGGTAGTGATGGTGAGGATGGCGGCTACGGCAGTGGTGGCGGGTGATTGACTATTCCACTTCTGCAAACAGAAAGTAACTTCCCAAAAAAAAAAAGCAAAAAGTCATTTTTCAGAAAATTCCCTCCATTTTTCATTGACCACAACGCTATTTTTTATTGACTTCCATTTTCCCCTTCAAGCCAGACACTGAAAATTCGAAAAATTATATTTAAAAATTATTTTTCGAGTTTCCAAATAACAAATAACTTTTTTGGGCTTCAGTTACGGGCTATCTCCTTTCACCTTTTCTTTTTCATGGGAAACCCAAACTGCACTCATTGCAAGTTATTCAAATTTGATTTGTGTATTGGTTAGCAAAATTTTAAACCAAGTTTGAATAACGAATTAAGCTAAATTCAAACATTTTAATACTTGATTCAAACAGTTGGCAAGGTTGATTGAGGCAAATTATTTTATGGATCCAAATCTACCTTGTAAGATAGACTCCAATTCAAAAATCACACCCGACTCCAAGTCCACTTTGAGGCAAATTATTCTATTAATACCCTCGCAACCAAATGAGCTTGTCCTATTTTTTTTGGACCCAAAATGAGTCAAAGGGTTGTTAGCATGAGCTTGTCCTATTTTTTTTGGACCCAAAATGAGTCAAAGGGTTGTTAGCTTGTTCTATATTTTTTGGTGAATGGTTGTTAGCTGATTGGGTTAGAAGGTATAATTAGTTGATAACATTAACTTATTGTAGAAAGGTGTTTGATAAATTAACTGTTAGCCGATAGCTGTTTGGTGTAATTTATTTTCTCAAAAAGCTAATTGAAAAAGTTGTTTTAAGTAGCTTCTTGAATTTTAGCATTTTAGAGTTACAAAAAGCTGATTAACCAAATACTTATATTGATATTTTAACTAAGTTAAATAGCTAATAATGGTCAAATAAGTTAAAATTGATCGATAACCTAAATTTTTACCAATTTGTTGGAATATGGCAATAATGCAGTATGAACAAACAACACTAGCTTGGACACAATGTAGTGACGCACAGAGACTTTTTATTTTTATTTTTTTTGAAGAACGCACAGAGACTTTATTAGCCAAAATTACACAAATTTATCAAACACTCTACAATAATCCTTAAGGATCATCATCATCATCATCATACACTCTACAATAATCCTTAAGGATCATCATCATCATCATCATACATTCATTAATCTCTGCTAATTTACCTCTGTACAAGCAAAAAATTTCTCACCCAACTGTTTTGAACGACTGGTGAATGTGCCTCAACGTGTCTTGATCGCGGTTCCATTCCGGCAACGGCGCGTTGACGAAATGCGCATACAGCTTGTTCTTCGCACACGTAACGGAGATCAAGCTATGCGCGGCGGCGCCATCAATCTCGTACTCATAGTAAACCTGCCCATGNTACAAAAAAAAAAAAGTATTTATCACCTAAAGAAATTCTCTCCTTTTATTTATTTATTTATAAATATTAATACATTAGGAAGAAACCCGAAACAATGAAAATGGCGGGAAGGGGATTATTACTATTATTATTGTTGTTATTTTAATTATTATTTAGTAGTGGAACAAAAAAATTAAGAAATGGAATAAAGGAGATTGGATTCGATGGAATATGTCTTTTATTTTCTATCCTTTTTCTTGGATAATTATTAATTAAAATTATTCGCTTTTATATTTTCAATGAACTAATTATATTATTGCTTTAAAAATGCAAAATCAACGAACCAATTCAAACATCAATGAATATTATTACTCTATTAATATGTAGATTTGCAAATTATTCTGTGGACCCAGGTCCACTTTATAGGTGAATTCGAATTTTGAATGTTAACAATTTATTTATTAAATATTTACAATTACTTTTAAAAAATTCATAATTTGTATAGACATACAATGTTCACAATTTTCCTTTTAAAATTTTACAATTTGTAAACTACAACACAAAATGTTAACAATACACAATTTATGTGTTTGACTTAGAAATTCACAATTCTAATAACTCATGTAGATTGTACTAAACATTTAACCTAGGAATATTCGAATGGGAATAATTTGTACATTTTAATTTATTCATTGTACAATAATAAGACATCATATTACGCTCAATCAGCAAAGCCTACAAAAGCCGAATCCTTGTGAGAGTGTAGAGATTTCTGGCCGTAAAAGAATGTGGAGTCACCTCCTTGTGGAATTTCCTTAGGAATCCTAGGCCAAGTTGAATATTGTTCCATAATATCTCCTGAATGGCACGGGACGTACACTCTAATAGTTATACCATGGATCCAGCTCCACTTTGCAATGTGAAACCATATTGAATGTTCCCCAATCCCCATTTAAATTGTAAATATTTAATATGTAAATTGTAAATATTTAATTGTAAACATTCAATATATAAATAGTGTATTTTAGACCAAGATAATTTGCCCTCTTGAAAAAGTTAGAATACGAGTATGTTTCCTCAAAAAAAAAAAAAAGAATACGAGTATGTTGAGAGAGTACAACAATGATTTATTGAAAGACAAGTTGCATCAAACAGAAAATGGATTTAGACAAAAAAGCATTTGGAACAAGCTCTACCTCGACTTTGTTTTTTCTTTTTTCTTTTTTCTTTTTTTTTTTTCCCTCAGTTTCTTCAATAGAACAAAAATTAAAATATAAAGCGATTAGACAAATTGTGTCTCCTAGTCTCCTCCTATTCACATATATTGCGAAAAATAACTACATTAATAACGTCCGCTATTCTCAGCTGTATGCCTGTATACCACCTTCCCATATTCCCAACTATCATCAAAGCTGCCTGCTATGCCCCTTCATTCAACATACCTGTCTCCCATGTCACTGACCAAGCAAAACATAATCCGAGGTGCCAAGCGTGTTTATTGGGATTCGAATCCTTCCGTGTTGTCAGAGGGGCGCAAAAGAATGGTGTGGTGAAGAACTAGGCAGCGTTGGAGGTTCCATTTGTTGTTTTCTGTTCTGTCCGAACGTAGGTCATGCTTCGAGGGGTGGAAGAAGTTGGAACTGCATTGGTTGAGGCAGAAGCTTGACTTGGACTTGACTGAGCATCGCGCTTCCATTGCAAGCTCCTCGCACCCGGTTTGATTGTGAGGCCTCGGGCCCTATATGCATTGGGCATGCCTCTGGGGAAAGGGCTCCGGCCAAACCTAGAAGCGCCAAAGGATACACCTCTCGCAATTCGAGGCCATGAGATGGTAGGTGTAGTAGCTTCAGGAGGAGCGGAGCCTTTCCTCACAACCTGCATTTACAGATAGATCATGAATTTTATTCATAAGAAAAACAGAGATTTGCTCAAGCAAGACACACAAAATAAAATAATTATTCTAAGGGAAAATTAAACTTTTCATCCCTAAGTTATAGGGTAATTGTAGAATTCGTCCTTAATTGTTGGACGTGCTCACTTTTTGTCCATGAGATATAATTGACGTTGCAAAACATTTGTGACGAAATTTGCAACGTAGAAGAGAGCACAACATGCTATTAAAAGGATGAAATTTGCAACATAGAAGAGAGCAGAACATGCTATTAAAAGGACGAAATTTGCAACAGCAATTATAGCTTAGGGAGGAAAAGTGAGCACGACCAACAATTAGACAATTACCCTATAATTTAGGGACGAAAAGTGCAATTTTCCCTTATTCCAAGGCATACAGTTAATTACACTTAAATAAGGCAGTTCAATGTAACTCGGTCACAAACATGAAGTTCAACCTAAAAATGACAGTAAAACAACCATTGATCACAGCCATAGATCATGGAATAAAAAAGCTTGATTTTATGTTACTCCACTCCACATTAGCTTTTTTAAGCTTTTCAAGGGCCACAAGCATGAAACAATATGTAGGGGGTCGTCAATGCAAACATCATCCAGTTATAGGCTAATTTAATTTGTTAAGGCTACATTTGTAAAGTCCAAAAATTGTAAATAAAAATAAGGACTAAAACCAACATCATTCTGCCGGTCCAACAGGAAACAAGTCATTTGAAAACACACCTTAAGAATACGTGACATGAATGAGGTTCCATCAAGTGATAAAGCATGCTCTGCCGATTCCTTTCTCATAAACTCTACATATGCCGACCTGTTTTCACTACAAGTTTAGACAACAGTATTTAAAGATGTTAAGAATGTGGTTGAAAGAGAATCTTACCCTTTAGGTTGTCCTGTTGCTGCATCAGTTAAAATAACCACTTTAAGCACCTCCCCAAACTTATTGAAATGTCGTGAAAGACTGTCCTTTGTAGCAGCAAAATGGACCTGATACCAAATCAGGGAGAAATTTCATATTAGTAATGAAGGAAGACAGATGCAAAGCTTATTACTAAAGTTTGAGTAATTACATTATTGACAAAGATTGTCCGGGAATCAGAATCCTCAGTAGGTGTTCCAGTGGAGTATAAGCCTGCATAAAATACCCAAATAGAAGTAACAGGTAAATATACAGCTAACACGGTTATAAAGACAACAATGAACTCAAAACTCACATACAAGCAAGACAGCCAGACTCACCAGGAACAGCAGACGGTATCTTTTGGGATTCCACTTTCGTGTCTGAACTGGATTTGACCTGAAACACAATGAGATATATGAACATGTAAAATGTCTGAATCAAAAGCACACAAATCTTATGCTGATCAATAATCATATGCATATATGAAATCACACAAATATCCTACATTTCCATTATCAACAGCCATAGGAGTACTATTCTCTTTCATCAGTTGCATGGCAGACTTGGCTCCCATTGCCTCACTGCTTTGTGTAGATTTATTATAGCCTAACTCCACTGCCTTCCTCGCCTCCTGATATTGAGGTGATTTCCAAGTATTCACATTTAGAGGTCCAGTCATTATTTTACGAGAAGCATAGGGTGTAGATGTAGGCTGATCCTGATCCTTCGCTGACTTTAGCATTATTCCATCAGACCTGTTACCCACACTGTGCTCAACCAACGGTGGGTTCACACTGTTGTTTCCAACATAAGAATGTTTCTGGAAGGCATCCATAGCACTTCGATCCACAACATTGATGTCACCATAATCTCCATCTTCTAATGCGGGGTCAGAAGCCATCACAGTGTCACTTTGCAATTTTGAAGCATATCGTCCACTATAATCACTTCTCTGATGATAAGTCAAGGGAACTTCTGTTACATCAACAAATTTTTCATCTTCAACATCTTCAGAAATATCTTCCCTCAACTCAAGTTGGCCTTTAGTGTCTAATGTTTCAGTGGCACTACCAAGTCTATCAAACACATTAGCTGATGATCTAATTTTTTTCACATCTTTGGCAGCTTCAGCAACAGCTTTAATAGCAGTGGCCATGGCATTTGGCAACCTTGCAACGGACCGTAATCTGTGTGGGCGTTCTTCTGTTGATTCCTCCATAGATGTAGAAACCACAGAACGAAGGCGTTTCAGTGATGGTTCAGCAGATGGCCTTGAAGTAGCCACTGCATCACGCACTGCAAATTGCAGCAATCTTCGTGGAGCAGCAATTGTTGCCTGAGAAATTGATTCTCTCTATCAAAAAGAAAGAGACGTATATCAAATTAGAGAGTATATGGGCAACAAGTCAATCTTTTTAATAACAAAAGAATATTTGCTTGTATGTTTCGTACAGATCAAATGAACAGTAGCATAGTGGCACTACATCAGTAGATCAAAAAATTAAAGCAATAAGGCATACAAAATAGCATAATGAGTAAAACAGGCAAAATACACACAGAAGTTAGGTGGTAATACTTAATAGCAAAGATATTCATCCAGTCCCTATTACCAAAGAAATCTAGCACTAACTGGGCAGATCAGATTGTATTAAATGATAGGAATTATTAAATAGAGAATCCAATTAGTACACCTTAGAGTGAGAAGAAACAGAACATATTTTATGGACATTGTCATTAATTCTCGTGGATCCAAATAACAATCCACTCTCGCACACAATATGAAATTCAACAATCCTCCCTATAGCAGAATGGTTGCTCTTTTAGTCCCTCTTTTCCCTCACGCATATCAAGGATAGATGTTGCAATTTAAGTACACCCAAATATAAGGTACTTTGGACCATGTACCATAGTACTAAAATAATGTGATACTCTTCATTTTATGAAGGAAAAAATAATAATTTTGAAAGAATTGCCACAATATTTTAAAAAAATAGAAAAGCAATTAAATTTGCATGAAGTATATGGTTCTAACAGAAGCTAACTGAGCTTAAACTCCAATCAGTTTTTTTTCCAGTAGAGTTCACATATTTGAATTGAAAAAAGTAAACCAATAAAAAATAAAATAAGGTAGATATGAATAGACAATAAAGTTTTAAAAAATAATAAATAAATAAATATTAAACTCAAAGCCCAGATACATCAGTTGGCTGACTTCTTACTCTACTGTATATACTAACATAGCCATAAGGCCATAATATGCCACATTATGATTTGGGAAGTATTTTCTAAACTGAGAATTGATGTACGTCTCCATAAATATACCTTCTTTTTTGGCCCATCTTCAGGTCTACTTCTTTTCCTGTGAGCTTCTGGCTTGGGAGATATAGGCTGTGTTGTACGAGCAAGTTTATGCTGACTTTCCACCTGTGAGTGAGTTGTATCCACCACAACACCCTGCAGAGTTGGGTGTTCATCTGCATCTCTCAGCAGGCCTTTCCATTCCCGTTTATGGCGGGATCTTGGTCTGTCAGATTTCACTTGGTCAGATTCAGACTTCACATGGTGGATTTCATTCTTCACAGCATGCTCCACACTGGAAGGTCTTGTTTTGAGCACTCCATCAAGAGGGGCTTCTTGTTGTTGCATGTAGAGATTTAAATTTAAACTAAGATGATCCCACAGCCTTTAACAAGATAATAAAACCAGCAATGAGAATACAGTATTGAATAAGCAAGCACTGAAAATTACAATCTAAAAAATGTAAATCAAATTACCAACAGACAAAGGAGTCGCTGTCATCGCCAAGGAAAACATCCAATTCATTCTTTGCTTCTTCTTTATTCCTTCCATTTTTGAGCAAGACTATGACATATTCCTGCAAATGCATAAAATCATTACAAGGCCTCCACAACTAATGCCACCCTCTTCTGGAAGTCTGAAACATATCTAATATCCTACATGTAATGCATACCATAAAACTTTCTCAAAATTGAACTTCTGAAGTTCCACAATGATAGCACTTCTCAATTCAAACCAGCCAAGTAGATAAATGGGGAATGTCATATCAAGTCAAGTTTCTATGTAATCAAATATCTCAAATTCTGTAACTATAAAATTTGGTTATTTGGTCTATATTGTGCAATAAACAGGTTGCCATGTAATCCAAGTGGGGTTCAACTCAGCCACAGATCATCTTCAACCTATTACTATTTACAATTTCCTGACCATGTGCTTAGATTCAATAGAAGTTTTAGATCTAAATGACTTGGATACACACACACATAATACACATAGAGACAGGATTCAGTGTGAGTATCCTACTTCCAATATCAGGATTACTAAACCTTATACCAATTTAGTAAGACACCCATCAACTTTTGAGCATATCCTTTTCCTTCTCCAAACGCGTATTCATATATTCCTTATGTCTGATTCAAGTTCTTCATTCTTTCAATTTTCATCACAGTATCGCACTACTAGATATTTCAATAGTTAAGGTTCACAGTTGTGAGGTGTAGATATCATGTGTTACAGCTTTACTATTACTTCATTGATATCAAAGGTTGAAACGGATACAAATAGTTTCCAGCAGGCTTTAGTCAGTAACATCAAATGGTCAATGTCATAAAATAACCTAGGTAACTATCAAGCCAATGTACTTGATGCGTTAATCACAATTCTTCTCCCCAGTCCATGCCAGGAAAAATTCATTCACTAATTACTAAATGTCAGTAACATCAAATGGTCAAAGTCATAAGGGGATCAAAAAGGAAGCTCAAACAGCAAATAGCAGACTATTGTTTGCTTTCTTCTAATTTTCCAGAAGTAACATTCAGAACAAGCAATAGCATCTAGACCACATTCCAACTTAAGAATTAATATAAGATTAGAAAGTTCACTCACTCAGGCCTCACTTAGGTTCTAATTTCGAATTAAATTAAGCTGTGTATTCAGACAACCTGGTAGAAAAAATTGCCTCTGATAAAATCAGGGAATTCATGAGAAGACAAAATATTCACATGCTTAGAAGAGTTCACTTGATTGTTATGCCATTAATAAAGAAAACTGCTTATTAGCTCTCTATGATTTTAGAAATCCCAAAATTAGAACATTTCATCACATGAAAAACGAGAATCCAGTGTGAGGCCCACATAGTTCCATATGGAACCCCCTATTCAAATTATATATTTCCCATTACAGTGGAAGTACAAACTTGTTACTACAGTCGCATGATTCAAGTACAAGCAGATTTTACCAATCAAATAGAACTACAAATAGCAGTATGGTGCAACAATATAGCACAATGTTGAAGCTACCAGTTGATAAAGAAACGAGATAAACTCATTCTATCTTATGCTATCTCCAGTGATGTGGCACTAAAGAGAAACTAAATGCATCCAGACTGAACCCCATGCATTTACAGAACACGGATTAAATTCAATAAATTGAAACTAAGAAAAACAGCAAA
>CM008342.1:6177677-6203949 GCA_002525835.2 Ipomoea batatas | reverse complement strand
AACAATTATTAGAAAACAATAAAAAGGGTAAAAGACAAAGAAGTTAAGAGCTCGAGATGCACGGGTCTCCAAGCTATTAACCTATTACCCTACCCCTATTATTTATTATATATATATATATATATATATATTATCAAGATGGAAGATGGCGAGGGAGAAGAACGCCGTGGTGGTGGTGAGGTACGGCGGCGGCGGCGGCGGCGGCGGTGGGAAGGCGGTGCAGTGGCCGTTGGTGGAAGAGGCGCCGTGGTGGTGGAAAGTAGAGGTGCGGTGATGGTGGAAATGGATGGCTAGCCGGAGGAGGGAATGACGCCGGATGGAATGAAGGAAGAATAAGGTGGTGCCGGTGGTGGGTAAAGAAGGAGAAGAAAAAGAAGAAAAGGGAGGAGAAGAAGAAAGAAAAGGAAGATGGTGGGAAGAGAGCAAGATGCCGCCTCCGCTATCCCGCAAAGTTAGCGGAGGCGGCTATCGCCGGAAGTGAAGAAGATGACCGGAAAATATAGTGAGAAGGTGGAGAAATTTTAGAGAGAGAAGGTGTGTAGGGTGTAATGTGTTAGATCTTTGGATATCCCCCTTGCAGTTTCCCCTAAAACCCACTTTATCATACCTTAATTGGGTATTATAATACTCTGATCTTATTCTCTTGTCGGAACAACCTTAACTTGAGGTTGACACAACTCCAATCAATCAAATTCATCCCAAGATTTCAAATTCAACTTCAGTAGTAACACTATTAACCTTTTTAATTTGAGTCAATTAAATTCATTTATTTTCTTATAGTCCTTTATCAACTACACCAATTATGCTGATTTATTTTCTTGTGATTCTTTATTGACAATAAAACATATATTTGGGTATTTGGGTAAGTACGATAGATTTTCTCATAAATTAAAAACAAAATAAAACAACCTTATTACATATGATTGCAAGATAATAAAAACTTTTAACAAAAAAAAACGAAATTTGTCTTGTGGAGAGTATACTTCATTGATTGTGGGTGGGTGGAAGCAAGAAATTTCCAAGAAGCACGCTTCTTTTTATCTGTCATGATTTCAACCGAATAAAGATATGATTGAAAACCCGGCATGAACAGTTTAATTGGTTATAGAAATAAAATTTAGAAAGAAAAATCAAATTGAGTCTCATTAACGATGAGAGCAATTTACCCTATTGAATCTTTGGGGTTGGGATTCAAAACATTCTGAGGAGAAAGATACGATTGAAAGTCCAAAGGGAAACATACATGCCTATACTATGAAAGTAATCACACGAAAACTCTGGTGAGACTTGTATCGGATACGATAATCCATCGGAATAAATAAAAGGGAGAAGCAAAAATTTTCCTGTAATTTTGTTTTTCTTTAAACTTTAGTTGGGTTTTTGCAGCAAATGATAATCAAGAAATTTGATGAATCAATCCCATACAAAAACATGGTAAGCGCTACCTAGCTTCTTAGTTTTCTAGCCATGCATGATTTACTCATATCACTACATACAAGATTAAATTAAAACTTCTTCCCCTACGTTCTACAAACGAACAACGTTCGATTCGATTCAGATTATGTTACGAGCCAAAAAAGTTGCTCCGATCGTGAAGACGACACAAAGAACAATCCCAACAAAAAACATCAAACAACCTCGGACGACCCGAACTGAACAGACCCAATATTAGTAGTAGTTGGTATACATACACACCATCGGATCTTGAATCTCCGGCGGTCTTCACGAGGCGGCAGACTGGTGGGGGTGGCCGGGATTATGCGCGGCGGCGAACGGAAAAAACCTGGGTTTTGCGAGGAAGGGAATGGGCTTGGGGATGGAGTCCACCGGAGCGGCGGTGGTTGGGGTGGTGGGTGCCGGGGCGGAGACGGTTGCCGCCGCCGCCGCCTGCGGCGGCGGCGCGGTGGAAGTGGAGGCCACCTTCTCGCACGACGGACACATGGTGAGAGTGGTGGCGGGGAGATGCATGTAAAATGGATTTGAAGATTTGAGAGCTCTGAGTTCTTGCAATTCTTTATGGAGTCTTCTATTCTCTTCTCTCAACGTTTCGCAGCATCTTTTTAGGTATTCGCAGTCGACTTCCGTTTGTTTTAGCTTTGTCCTGCGAAATTTATAGCTATTTCAGATGGGTATTCAAATATAAAACAAAAACTTAGAAATCCGCCATTAATGGAGCTTCGAAGCTCGAACCTGGCTCGGCGGTTCTGGAACCAGACTTCGACTTGCCTCGGCCGGAGATTCAGCTGCTTCGCGAGCGCGTGTTTTTGCTTCTGTGGATTTTTTTTTTTCAGAATCGTAAATTTTTGAAAATGGGAAAGAAAAAAAAAATAAAACGACAAAACATAAAAGTTCAAAAAGGTTGTCTTTTAGAGTTTTAGAGTTTTAGGTTGTACTTACTGGGTTGAGAGTGTGGTGTTCTTTAAAGCTTTCTTCCAGATAAGCCGACTGTTCTTTGGAAAGCCGGAGTTTTTTCCGCGCGTTGACGCCGTTCTCGTCCTCGTCACTCGCCCGAGACGCCGGTTCCGACGCGCCGCCGTTGGCGGCGGCGTCGGACGCCCTACCGTCGTCCACCGCAGCCCCATTTCTGTTCCTCTTGAAAATGCTAAAGTCTATCGCCCGGAACGACGACGCTACGCTGTTCGGCGACGAAACCTCCTCTGCTGCCGGCGACGGCGCCGCACGCGCCGCCGCGACGTTCTTGTTCTGAACGGGAGCGGGAGGGAGGAGGTCGAGCGGCACCGGCGGAACAAAAATGGCGAGGCGTTGATCGGCGCTCCGGTGGGGTTCCTCCTCCGACGAAGTGGCGTGGTCGTAGTCCTCGACGTCGACGTCGTCGTCCTCGTCGGAATCGTTAGACCGGTGGGATTTCTCCGGCTCCTGGCCGTCTTCTTGGCGGCCNAAATGCTAAAGTCTATCGCCCGGAACGACGACGCCACGCTGTTCGGCGACGTCACCTCCTCCGCCGGCGCCGCCGGCGCCGCACGCGCCGCCGCGACGTTCTTGTTCTGAACGGGAGCGGGAGGGAGGAGGTCGAGCGGCACCGGCGGGACAAAAATGGCGAGGCGTTGATCGGCGCTCCGGCGGGGCTCCTCCTCCGACGAAGTGGCGTGGTCGTAGTCCTCGACGTCGACGTCGTCGTCCTCGTCGGAATCATTAGACCGGTGGGATTTCTCCGGCTCCTGGCCGTCTTCTTGGCGGCCAAGCCGTTCATTCACGGCGGCGGTGAAGCCGAGACCCAAGCTCAAGCCGAGCTCCATCTCTCATGTGAACACAAAATCAGACCAAACAATTACTCTCCAAAGGACACACAAATCTCTGTAGAAATAGAGAATTTTAGAGAGAGAACGAGAAAGAGAGAACAAAAGGCTTTAGGATTGAAAGAAGCAGAAAGAGTCTTTATAGAGATTCTATCCAATCTGTGAATTGATAATAAACAATCATTATTAATGCACAGAGATAACCCCACCTATATTGTTTTTGTATTGTAAAAATCCAACTCAAATTTATTACGGAGTATTTTTTTAAAGATTGTTTTTTTTTAACTTTTATGTAAATCATAAAATCCTATTTATCTTTCTAAATTAATATCACATCAACAAATGTCACTTTATCTTCTGCAATTCAATTGAATTAGTTTAATCTCGTAAAATTTAACTGAATTAGTTTAATCTTATTAAATGTGAATAAAGAATATTTTTAAAGATTACAAATATTAAAAGAAATATTTTGTATTTTCAATAAAATTCTTAGTTTTTTTTGAAAACTATAAAATTCTTAGTTTTTTTTTTTAAACTATAAAATTCTTAGTTTGATTTAAAATAAAGTGGTTGATCTTCTCGCCAACATGACTTGACAAGAAGATAATTGTTGGCGTACTATGTTGGAACCTCCTAGTGAGATTGACGTGATTGAGAATATTTTTTTAGTGCTATTCAAACAATCAGACTAGATGAATTTTTATACAGCATTAATATTTGTGTGTAGCTGCTTCGGGTGTTTCTCGTTCTTTTGGTAATAATTTGGAAAATTAACATTAAAATATTTGAAACTTTTATTGAAATGATATGTTTAACCATGTCCTATGTTTTAATTAGTCAAATTTTGGAGTAATTAGCCAATATTAAAGTTTTAAAATTGTGAAAAAAAATGCAGATAGAAAGAGAGGAAGTGGGGCCCAGTGGTCTGTTGGGGGAGTGGAGTAGGTCCAAGTAGTCCTATTTTCTTCTTTTTAAAAATTTTTCTTTATTATATTTATTTATAATTTATGGTACAGAAATTTCAATAATATAATAAGTAGTGGAGTATGAATTCTTGAAATTGAGGGGTTTATAAATTTTTTATTAAAGAAAAGAAAAAAGAAGAAAATGGGAGTTGTGTTGATTAATGTTGTTGTGGGTGTTTGACTTGTGGAATGTTTGACCGACAAACCGAGGTTGACAAACACACGTGAAACCCTAATTTATTAGGACGAAAAGGAAAAGGGGGAGGACCATCTTTCAAGATTTTGAGGGACCCTTCTCCCTATCCCTCCTCATCTAATCTTCATGCCTTCCTTTTGTTTATTTATTTACTTTTATTTTTTCATATTTTTATATAATAAATTTTACTTTTGTGTAATAGCTCATAAATCAATAAAAAGATTTTATTTGTAAAAAGAACTTGTGTGATGAGTTCAAGTAAAAACGTGCCGACAAAAGTCAATCTTGTTATCTTCATATATGTGAATCATTATTCACACCTTTAATGTGTTTTTTTAGTATTATTGATTCTATTATAAAGTAGTATTTGTTTTATACTTTTTGATTATATGACCTTCCCAAGGAACTTGGCATTCACTCAGTTACAATGCAGTATATATTTATAACCAATTTCTCAATCTATTGCACAAACAGTCAATATTACTGAGGCTATGTGAGTGTAAATGGGTGTCATCAGACCACATGGTATTGACACATTTTATGTGTTTAGTTTAATTAATTTTTTATTTTTGAAGTACTATTGACTCTATTATACAGTATAATATAGTATATGTTCATATATGATTTTCATTTATATAGTTACACGCATGCATACATGGAATTTGGGTGTCCCAAATCACATTCATGGCGGATTGGTGGGGAAGGTTAGATTTCTGCATAATTGGGCGCCCCTCATAATGGAATATAATATAATGTGGAGTTTATTTTGCTCACACTTATCCACACAACCATTCATCTATGAAGCCCAAACAAATATGTTTTCAATTTTGGAATAAGGATTAATTAACGCATGTGGAATTATTTTTGTTGTTGTTATCATCATTCAATCTAATCTATACTAGCTAATAAAGTATAACAATAGTTGGTCCAAAAACCACGTCATTTTGTGTATTTTTTTCCACACGACCCACTGCAATATACATTTTTATAAATCGTAATGCAGATGTTAGTGATTAAGTTTGCAATAATAAAGTTGGTGATAATTATAAAAATGTCATCATATTTTTTTTTTAAATTTGATATGCTTCGTCTGATTCTTTTAAATGTAAAGTTGAGATTGGTTCTTATTTCTCTCTTAATAACTTATTCTAATTTGATCCAATACATATATATGTGTGCGCGCCTGCGCATTTGAGTCATGCTAACCATTTATTACATGTAGCTTCTTCTTTTTTTTTTTTTTGGTGTCAAAGCTTTGCCTCTATTTGGAGTATTGCCTAGGTAAAATTTTAATGAATTATTCTTTCTCTCACGTTATGTGTTTGATTTAATTAACAAGTTTTAGCTAAAGTTATTTATTATTCAAATCTTTATAAATTTAATTTTATTATTAAAAAAATATAAAATATTATGAGAATATAAAATGCAATTCAATTACATTAAAAAAATACTATTAAATACAAAAAAATTCAAATATTGAGAAAATACTAATTAAGAAATTAAACAAACAAAAAACATTTGTTTTACAATAAATAGTAAAATAAGGCAGATGTATTTTTAATTTTGAGGCAAAAAAGATAAATTAAACATAAAACTTGTGAAAAATGTAAAATTATTCCTCTTTTTTTTTTTTGAAAATGAAATTATTCCATTTTCAAAACCCAAAATTTAAAACTAACGATAAGTATAACATGAGCCTCTTTCACTATAAAAATTATGGAAAATGAAAAAAGATATGTTAGGTAGCATTGGTTAAGAAAAAGTTTAGAGAAAACAATTTTTTTAGGGATTGAATAAAAAGCGTAAAGATGAGCATGTTTTACACTACAATGGTAAAAATTAGGTTTTTTAGAAAACTATTAATACAAGTAGTTTTCAATAAATTAAATTAAAATTTAAGATATTTTATATATCAAATATTGAGTCTATATAAAATATTAGTATTATGCATAATAATCAACAAGAAAATTAATGTGATATAATTGTTGTTAGATTGTAAAGTTTGTTGAGGTTATAGTCCATATCTTTTTGGAAATGAGCAAGATATCCTTTTCTTTAATTATTCTTGAATTTCGCCATGAAATATAGTTGGAATGCACATAATATTACAAAATACAATTACAGGCTACTAACTTGAGCTATTTAATTACATATTTGAAATACTCTCTTACTTTAATAAATAATGATCATATTGTCATGTCATCCTATTTACAATCCGCCTATACTTTTTTGCATAGCTACAACTTTAATATATTTAAAAAAAAATTAATATACTAGTATAATACTAACTATACATAACTTTGTTTAAAAAAAAAAGGTGTTAACATGGCTAATGGTGTCAAATTTGTAAAAAAAAATTAAATTTTCCCATTCTTGTAATACACCTAAATTGAAAAGAATTACAAATAATATAAAATTAAGAACAAGTCAACTTGTAATTCACACAAAAATTTAAAAATAAAGCTTAAAAGGTGTTGCCAAATCGATGGAGCATTATTCTTTTTGACTATAATGTCATATATTTGATTCTTTTCAACACCTTTTTGATTTAGATTATAGCACACATGAATACTAATGACGAATTTCTCTAATCTTCAAAAAAAAATATTACTTAAGATGTTATAAGTTGCAAATAATTGAATTTGATTTTTAAAAAAGGTTTTATTTGAAAAAAGAAAACTTATTAACTTATAAAGTAAATTGTTATTGGTGTGAGAGAAGCTCTAAAATAGTTAAAGGAAATCAACATGGATAGCTTTCAGGTGGAAACTGATTGCACTAAGATAATAATTAGCATAAAAAATCATAATCTTTTATCCTCGTTTGGTCTTATTCTAAATGATGTTAGAGAAACAACTATATATAGTTTTCTCAAATTTATGTTTTTTGTTTACTAAATCAAACATGGTTGTTCAATTGTTAGCCCAGGAGGCTTTGGCCTTGTCCAAATTTGGTCTCTTTCGCTTCTATTGTTCATATTTTAGAGCTAGACTCTAATTAATCTATATTTTCCGTTTGGTTAAAAAAAAAAGGAAAAAAAAAGAAAAGAAAAAAGAGTAAGTTGTAATTAATTTCGACTCTTCTTTACTTTATACTCCGTAATAATTACACGGTAATGGGAATGAAACGCAAAATTTCACCTGAAACGACCCATGGATGACACGTGTAAGAACACAATTGGAGGGCTGTGAAAGAGCATCGTAGTTTGGGTGAAGTCCGTTGGAAGTTGTTATTACGGGGGGTAGAAAGAAGGAACGGTAAGTATATGGACATAATTACGATTTTGACCCATAATTAATCCCACTTTCCTGTATTCTTAATAGCATCCTTTTGGGCAGTCACAGGTCAAATCAAATCTGAAATATTTATTTTATTTATTTTTATTTTAATTAAATTGCCTTTTGATTAGTCCAAGGAAATCTCATACAATTAATATCGGAAATCACACAAAACCACAACGCCCACAGTGTAAAGTCACTTTTCTATTTGCGACAATTTCTCCCGGGCCCCCCTTCTTTCAATATTTTACCTTTTTCACCTACTCATCTTTTTAGTTATACACATTATTGTGATATTTATTATGACAATATTTTCTCTAATACCGATAATATTCGATACAATCGTATATGATATATAATCTATTATATTGTACATAATATTATTGACATTTATATTAGTATTTTATATGTGCGATGTGAACAAATATGTCAACAAATAAATGCCCAGTATTACTTATGTTAAAATCTTTTAATTATATTAATTTTTTTAAATAACAGTATATAATTTTTTTAAATTCATAGTTATAGAATTTATATTATATTAAAAGTAAAGTTGATTATTTGAGTAATAATTATGGTATGATATGATTAATATTATTAAAGAATTTTAGATATGATAAATTATTAAATATAATTGTGGTAGCATTTAATTAAAATCTAATGAAATATTTCTTATATGATTTTCAAAAAAAAAAACTTATTTCTTATATTACTCCAATATAATGTTTATATACATTAATACTATTGAAGAGTATAAGAAAAAATATTTTGTATGCATGCGCATGATAATAATAATGGAAAAAATAACAGAAGTTATAACATTAGGTATGTTTTTGTTCAAAAATTTATATAATACAACTCTTAAAGCATAATGTATACAAATAAAATAAAAACATACATAAATCAAGGGTATAATATGAGGAGACTTATTATATTTTTATTTTGTGATAAAAACTATTATCATCGGTATGAATTGAATTCTACAAAGTTTCTATTTACCTACCATCATTGCAATGATGTTAATTATTGTTTTACTAGTTACAATAACTCTATTAAACTAAGAGAATGAAGATAAATATTCACTAATAGAGTTATCTTATCAGTATCATTTGCTAGTTAAAGTTACACTAAGTTATTCTCTCAAAGCGTACATTTTAAATCGCGACTACATACAAACAGAGATTTATTTAACTACACTCATAAATGTTTTCTTACAAAATGGGTTGTAACTAAAGCTTTACACCAAAACTTACTTCGTATGGAGTAACTATACTTATGAATCAATTAAGTTATTTAGTTTTTGTAAATTGATTAGCAAACAAGGGGTTAATTACCCTAAACAATTTTTAAACAAATGATTTGAATTGTTATTGTAAAACACATAAGTCTAGCAGTGAAATCATCACTTTCAATTTTCTCCTTACACTCTCATGAGGGAAAAGTTTTGTTCAATATGGCAAAGGAAAAAGAGGATATGAATTGAAGTCCTCCAACGTTTTTAATGGTAATTCACAATGATGAGGTTAGATTGGCGCCATTGATTAAGGCTAATCACAATAATTGGCCCTTTAAATACTAATGAAAATTTAAAATCTTCTTTTGGTTGAATCCTCAGCCCCAAGGGCTCCCACGTCTCGGTCCGACAGAGCATCTAAGATAATGTAAATTCTCCTTACTTTGAGATGTTACTCTCACACAATCGATTGTGAGACTCGATCCTGGACTTTCTTCACAATATTCACCAATAATGTGAGCAACTGAGCTGCCCATGTGAGTTTAAAATCTTCTTTCATCATACCATGGGTGTGGATTAGAAGCGGCGGTCTCTGTCAATTTAACTAGATGTCTCGGGTTTGAGGCATGTGAATGCAATTATCTTAAAATCTACCATTTGAGATCATACGAAACACAAACAAGATTATCCTCACCCAACCTTTGAGGCATTATACTTGGAACATATAGGATTAGTCCCGATGTATGGTTTCTAGCCAACTGGTTGATGAAACATATGGTTAAACCAAAACTAGTTGATATATTAGTTGTTAATATCACCGTAAAGTACAACGATAGTTGATAATTCAAAATTTTTGTTCGTAAAAATTGAGACATGCACCAACAACTAACTTGTATTAGGCATCGATAGATACAAGCTAAGCAGATCAGATCTCTCAAATATAGTATAATAGCTAATCGACTCAAATATTAGCTTGAATTCAATGTGAGTATAGAAATATCACTATATCTATTGTAACCAATAATCATTAACTGCATGATGCAACTAACCTCACTGATTGAACTTCAATTAAGCCTACAACATTATCGCATATACAGATTTAAATCCAACCTTCATATTTAAGTAACTCGTTCGTTTCTCACTCGAATCAACGCCTCTTGATCTTTAAAAAAAACATTTATTTTAAAACACAAATCCATCCTTAAAGTGGAAATTAAAATTCCCAACAATAATGCATTGTTCAAGAATCAAGATAAGAGCAAATGATGAATGTCATTATGTCTGAATTTAGTATGTGCAAAAGTAGAATATCTCCAAAAATTTCCAGTGGCAATGATGAGAAATATTATCTTTATTTATTTTTTGTTTTTACTTTTTATGAGTTATGGGTAGTGGTAGTCATGATTGTTTGGTAGGGTTTTACGATGCTAAACGTTCGATTGCATGCATCCCCCATGCAATTAATAAAAGCATTCTGATAATAGTTTTGAGAGGCTAATAATTTCATGTGCACAGAAAGTAGGTGACAATGTTGGGTCAACAACATTAACAACAACACCTTTTTTTATTTTTTTATTTTTTTAATTTTTTTTTTAACATAGTTAAACAATATAATTCTGACAATAATGTCATGTTCTATTGTGATAGAAATAGCATCATTCTTGTAACACCAATATTAAAAAAAAAAAAAAATCGATTCATGAAGTAGTTGGCTTGATAAATATAATGTTTCAGGTTAACTACTTTTAGAAGCTATTTGTTGGCCTTTATTGAATTGAGCTGACTTCTTATACGATATAAGAAATTTAGATTAATTTATCTCTTTGTAGTCATTTATCGGCTAGGGTCACAACTCACGTACAATGTAAATTTTATCCAAAGCACAATTTCAAATAATTGTTGTGACTAGGGTGAAAGTAGAAAAAAAAAATAAAAAAATCTTGTGCATTCATGGCATAATCAGCAAACCCTAATGATAAGGTCTGTTAGGTTGAATGATTAAATGCCAAAACTAATAAATATGCCAAATCAATATTTGTACACTGCTTTCTCTGTAGACATTGGTAGCAGTTTAATGTTTCCCACATCAAATCTTTCTACCAGAATTAAAATCATAAATAAATTAGATGTTCATATAATATTTATCTGCTTGGTAACATTTATTAGTCCATTTTGATTTATTTGATCACTATTAGCTATTTAATTTGGTTAACCAATCAATATAAGTGTTTGATTAATTAACTTTGCAACAACACACTCGGATATATAGTTGCTACGCGTTTCTCTCGTCATTCAAAAAAATTATAAGCCATTACGAAGAAATTGGGACCACTACACGAGGGTGTACAATGGGTAACCCCGCTCCTGTGTAATAGCTTGCAAACTAAATATGAGAGGTAAATCACAATGAGAACAATGAGAATACTCTGTGTGACGTGCTTGGCTAAGAGAATGATTGCAAGAATCAAACATTTGACATTCTACTACGATAATTATGCTCTACACATTCAATTAATCATAACCTCTTTCGAGACACTTGTAAACTATTTTCATTGTACTGTAGAATATCAGTATTTGTGCCAATAATATGTATCAAATACAACTTAAATCCAGTATCCACTACCACATAAAAATTCAAAATTTTCAATCTTTAATTTAAGTTAGATGAAATTATGAATGCTATGTCATTCTTCATAATGTCCAAATTAAATGTTTCCAAATTATTTAGGACAGATGACCAAAAAGGTAAAAGGAATAACTCAGTCACAGATGAACATCAACTAACCCATCATGGCATGCATCAATGACTGCAATGATCCGACCGCCATTCACCCTCACAGGTCACCACAATTAATCACAGCCCTTCAAACACTCCTGCATTAATTCCTATCGGACAGACCTCAATTATTGCGGTGACCCTTCGGTGCAGCACAGGCGTTTACCTTCCTTCCCATCTGATTTTACAGTTGGGAGACAATGATTCCCGGTTCATGTACTTTGCATTTATACCCATCGGATTTTTAGTTGAAATATAATGTACATTTATTTATTAGCCATGAATATTTAGTTTGGGAGGTTTAAATATTAACCTATTGAGCTTTAATTCACACATTCAATACAAAAATATTTTAATAATTGTTTTATAAACTTGAATCCGAAAACATCTCACCATTCATGCTTTGAAGATAGATGGAGTAGGTTAATATTGATATGTGTTTCAATTAACTGCCATGCCATGCCATCAACTATTTGTATATTAATACCAATAACAAAGATAAATCAATAATAGTTACTATGTATTTATTTACTCGTATTTATGTGGGTAGTATAATTATCATTTGATATGATCTATCAACCCACATTTTATAATAAGTTAACTAATCAATAAGAGCATGATTAACCATTTTTCCCATTACCCAATCGTTATAGCTTGTTGAGCGTTGATCGGGTCAGACTGAGTTGGACCCATGTTTAATTCGAGACGTGACGCTATTATTTACTCCGGAGAGATGCTATTAAATGGTTAATGTCCACCACCTAAGACGAGAAAAGTTTTAATTTCTAATATTGCCCTTGTATTTGGCTAAAATATCTGTTGCAAATTCTCCTTGGCCCCGTTCTTTGAGTGGGAAAAACCTTTAGTTTCTAATTTTACTATTATATTTGATCAAAACATTGAGCACTACTGACTCTGTTACAATGTAATATTTGTTCGTAGTTACTTTCTCAACCTACTAAAGCACAAATATTCAACAGTCGCCTCCAATGATGCTCAAATCCACTCACATCCATATGGGAGTGTAAATTAAGTATCACTAGACCACAAAATCTTAAACAAGTAACAAATGTATAATCAAGAGTGAGCTGAAAGGGTTGTCAAATGAGTAGACACAACTCTCTTACCTAAAAATTACGGGTTTGATTTTTTTGCATTATCTATTAAATATGGCTATTTATGATATAATTTTAACCCAATAAATAAATGAATAAAAGTGAGGCGAATCATTCTAGCGGATACCTATATGAACCAAAACGTCAAGTCAGTGGTAATTACGTCGCAGCAGCCTAAGCTAGCAATGGTTTAAAGAAGGCGTCGGCTTTTGGGCCAATAATTACGTTCTGTCAACCAAACAGTGCCTTTAAATTGGACAGCAATCTACATAGCATCTCTGCCAAATCTTGACTTAAAGATCCTGGATTTGGACTACACTAATCAAACGGACATTATTACCCCTATTTTGTGCGCTTGCTCAGACCGCTGACGTCGCTTGATTAGCTTCTCTTGAGGGCATGATTGGCATCGCCGCAACTGTTATCTTTTCTTTTACTGTGCGTTCTCCATCCACGCCTCACAATCACACCTTCAAATTAAAGGGTATGTTTGGTTCCAACATATAAATCTAAACCAAATATTTAATATTCCCAAATATATATATATACACACACATTCAAATGTGAATAGTGATTTTCGTGCGACTAGTGTAAATTCACCATTAGATAAGAAAAAATATACCACACAGTGTTTGAAAACGTACCACACATCAAAAAATGCACCACACTTAATTGTGCATTTTTGAATAATTTGTGATGCATTTATGCGTACCTAATGGTGAGTGACTGCACGAAAAACACACGCACGAAAACTTGACTACTACAAAGCTAATTTTAATCATCCAAGTCATGTTTGTAATGTTTTAGTAAAATTAGTTAGTGTATTTGGCATGAATATTATAATTAAAAGTCTTTTATCATTTTTTTTAGAGATTAGTGAATGTGCAACAACTAGCCTACACGACTACACCAAAATGCCTAAACATTAATGTTCACACTTTAGTGTTTGACAGGATTCGAATCATGTACTTTATAGTTAGTAACTAAATAAAATTTATAAATTTATTTTAAATTGATTGACCAGTTAAATTGTGTTTCAAAAGTAAATTAATGTAACATTGACAAGATAGGTAGACTGTAGTGTCAGGTCATGCGTGATTTGACTTTTGCATGATCCTTTATTAGATTTCCGATAAGTGAATGGGCGAATGGGTTTTGACTTCTAAGAGCCACCAGTTGACCCAGAATCTTTGGTGAGGAATATGGTTATTGTTTTAAAAAATAAAAAGTTATTCAAATATGTATCCATTTGATGGCTATGAGAATTAAAAATTACCCAAAATTGTTAGCCAACGGGGAATTTGTTCAGTTAAGTGGTTTGAATTAATCCACCTAAATATGCTCAAATATATCAAGATAATCCTTGAGATCTATTCTCATTTTAACTGCCTTGTTCTCTTAGAGGAAGAGACGAGGGATTGGGGAGTGAGAAGAAAGAAAAAGCATTTTCAATTAGGCTGGTAGCTAGTTGACGACCACCTCAATTGTCCCAACGATCGAATACACTGCATGTGCGCCACCCGAACGAATTATCCCAACGGGTGCATACATTGTATGTGCTTGCTGGGCAGTGTGGGAAATGACACAAACAAATTTTTTTTTTTTACTCTTTTTGAAAAATCTATTAATAGAAGAATCTCACTATTCTCTTTCCTCTCTCTGCAGCATGAGAAAAATCTGACAAAAAATCATTCATTTCATAGCAATGGTGTTGCTACTTGCTAGAGATTATGAATTGAGGTAATTCATAATTGCTCTGTGTTGTCTTGTCTTTTTGGGTGGAATTATACGTGGGGAGTGATGAGATGGGCATAGTACAGTGTTGTGTGTATTTGGGCTGTTGCAGTGATGAATCATGGGCTTGGTCTGGTCATCACCAATCATTCAAAGGATTGGAGTAGACAACCTTGTGGGCTCAGAACATAACATCTTTCGACTTTTTCATGTTGTCTCACATCATCTGCACTTATACATCATGTTCTGGGTTGCCCACTCAAAGGGTAGATCATGTTCTGGGTGTTTGCTAAAGTTCCACCATCAAAAAGTACACTTTTTTGGCCTATTCGAAACTTGGATCCTATTGGCCAAGCAACTTGTGCTCAATTGGCATGTAGTGATCACCCTTAGATGGGAGATCATGAGTTCAAGTCTCAGTGGTGGAGATCTCGAAATTGACTCTTTGTACTTCAAAAGGTTGAGAAAAGTATAGATAAACAGATACTACAATGTAATAGGGTCAGTTGTATTCAAAAAAAAAAAAAACTTGGATCCTATTGAGTGTAGTTCATCAATTAGAAAAAGTGTATGGTTTATCTCGTTTAAAATAATAAGTACGTGATTCGATTTTTACTATGAGAAAGTGTTAGTCACGAGTCTGATCTAAACTTCGTCATCCTCAAATGACCGGCCCTACTAAATGGCAACTAAGACAACTGTCATATTTTGTTATAAGAGCAACTCCATTTGTGGGGTTTTTCATAAGATTTATTTTTTGTGTCACATAGGACAATAATTTTGGAGCTTTGAATCCATTAAATACCATTTCAATCTTTATATACTTATTAAACACTAACAAGAGATACAACTTTATAAATATTAACTGAAAATATGAAATTTGCCTTGCTGCGGGCATGCACAAGTATCTATACATTATCGAGGCACATTAGTGATTTATCTCCTCCATCGAGACTCCGTTGTAGGACTTTAGAGTTGCAACACTTCAAGCTTATTAATTTATTTCTGCTTAAATTCTCAACATGAAGATTTTCTAATCAGGTTAACATGGATAATTCTTGCAGATTGTTCTTACAAATCCAGAATAAATGGGGATTCATAGACATCATTTACAGGAAATAAAATACTTAACATCATCAATTGCAGACTTGCAGTAAATGAATTCAAGAAACAAGTGAAAATGAAAGAAAAATGTCAAGACTTTCAGGGTTCCTGTTCCTCATTTTCTCTATTCTCAGTATGAAAAATTTGCATTTTCTCCATCCATTCCACCTGAATTCTCACCAGAAGCCCCCTGATCACCTGTTATTCCCTGGATAAGGGCCTGAGTGGCTGCCTGAGAAGCACCACTAGCTAAGCCATTAACCAGGCTGTTCATAAGAGCACTTCCCAGATTCCCAGCTGGCCTTACAGGTCTGCCATGAGGTTGAAGATGATGATAAGTAGCCATTTCAATGCCTGGTGGCCTGACAGGGCTGTTATGAGCCATTGGATTGGCCTGATTGATAAAAGAATGGCTCGGGATGCGATGGGGGCCCGGGATTGTGGTTATGCAAGCCAAGTGAATGTCAAATTCACAGGCAGTGCAGTGGTAGAGCCAGTTCTTGGACCCCACCCTTCTGCAGAGGTCACAGGAGAAGCGGTTCCCCTGATAAGGGGGCGAGAACGTGAGGCTAAGCGGGTGGGGGTGGGACGAGTGGGTGAGGAGCGTTGGCAACGAGGCGCATATCGTGTGGAGATCAATGCCACAGGGCTGGCAGTGGTAGGAGAATCCGCTGCCTCGTTTCCCACAGGCGTCGCAGCTGAATAGGCCTTTNTTTCTAAATTAATATCATATCAACAAATGTCACTTTATCTTCTGCAATTCAATTGAATTAGTTTAATCTCATAAAATTTAACTGAATTAGTCTAATCTCACTAAATGTGGATTGTAATTAATTGAAAGAGTATTTTTTTAAAAGATTACAAATATTAAAAGAAATATTTTGTATTTTCAATAACATTCTTAGTTTGATTCAAAATAAAGTAGTTGATCGTCTCGCCAACCTGACTTGACAAAAAGATAATTGTTCGTGTACTATGTTAGAACCCTCTAGTGAGAGTGACGTGATTGATGAATTTTTTTAGTGCTATTCAAACAATCAGACCAGATGAATTTTTATACGACATTAATATTTGTGTGTAGCTGCATCGGGTGTTTCTCGTTCTTTTGATAATAATTTAGAAAATTAACATTAAAATATTTGAAACTTTTATTCAAATGATATATTTAACCATGACCTAAGTTTTAATTAGTCAAAATTTGAAGTAATTAGCCAATATTAATTATTAAAATTTTTAAAAATTGTGATAAATGCATATAGAAAGATGAAGTGGGGCCCGGTGGTCTGTTGGGGGAGTGGAGTAGGTCCAAGTAGTCCTATTTTCTTCTTTTTAAAATTTTTTCTTTATTCTATTTATTTATAATTTATGGTACAGAAATTTCAATAATATAATAAGTAGTGGAGTATGAATTCTTGAAATTGAGGGGTTTATAAATTTTTTATTAAAGAAAAGAAAAAAGAAGAAAATGGGAGTTGTGTTGATTAATGTTGTTGTGGGTGTTTGACTTGTGGAATGCTTGTCTGACCGACAAACCGAGGTTGACAAACACACGTGAAACCCTAATTTATTAGGACGAAAAGGAAAAGGGAGAGGACCATCTTTCAAGATTTTGAGGGACCCTTCTCCCTATCCCTCCTCATCTAATCTTCATGCCCACCTTTTGTTTATTTTTTATTTATTTTTTTTCATATTTATATGTAGTAAATTTCCCTTTTGTGTAATATTTCATAAATTAATAAAAGGATCTTATATTTGTAAAAAGAACTTGTGTGATGAGTTCAAGTAAAAGCGTGCATGCAAAAGTCAATCTTGTTATCTTCATGTATCATGTATGTGAATCATTATCCACACCGTTTTATGTGTTTTTTAATATTATTGACTATATTACAAGGTAGTATTTGTTTTATACTTTTGATCATGTGACTTTCGCTCAATCAGAGCCACAAATGTGTCATCTGAGCACAAGATACTTGGCATTCATTTTATGTGTTTAATTTAATTAATCTTACATTTTTAAGTACTACTGACCCTATTACAATCTAGTATATGTTAATATATGATTTTCATGGTATATAGTGACACGCATGCATACATGGAATTAGGGTGTCCCAAATCACATTCATGGCGGATTGGTGGGGAAGGTTAGATTTCTCCATAATTGGGCGCCCCTCATAATGGAATATAATATAATGTGGAGTTTATTTTGCTCACACTTATCCACACAACCATTCATCTATGAAGCCCAAACAAATATGTTTTCAATTTTGGAATAAGGATTAATTAACGCATGTGGAATTATTTTTGTTGTTGTTATCATCATTCAATCTAATCTATACTAGTAAAGTATAAAGATAGTTGGTCTCAAAACCACGTCATTTCGAGTAAATTTTTTTTCACGCGACTCACTGCAATATACGTTTTTATAAATCATAATGCAGATTTTAGTGATAAAGTTTGCAACAGTAAAGTTGGTGATAATTATGAAAATGTCACCGTATTATTTTTTAAAAAATTTGATATGCTCCGTCTGATTCTTCTAGATGTAAGATTGAGATTGGTTCGTATTTCTCTCCTAAGAACTTATTCTAATTTGATCCAATACCTATATATGTTTGTGCCCGTGCATTTGAGTCATGCTAACCATTTATTACATGTTAACTCAAGTAACGAGTCACATTAATTATATGCCAAATCATAATTTTGATCCTTGTTTTTCTTCGCTACCATAGCAACTTAGCTTCTTTTTTTTTTTTTGGTCAAAGCTTTGCCTCTATTCGGAGTATCGCCTAGGTAAAATTTTAATTAATTACTCTCTCTGTCACGTTATGTGTCTGATTTAATTAAGAAGTTTTGACTAAAATTATTTATTATTCAAATTTTTATAACATTAAGTTTATTATTAAAATATAAAATATTATGAGAATATAAAATGCAATTCAATTACATTAAAAAATACTATCTATATAACATTAATAATTTTTAATGACATAGCATAATTATAATATTTTAAATCTTTAGTCTATGCATTGCATGTGTAACATACTAGTTAAATATAAAAAAAAAATAAAGAGAAAATACTAATTAAGAAAATAAGCAAATAAAAATATTTGTTTTACAATAAATAGTAAAATAAGGCCGATGTAATTTTAATTTTGAGGCAAAAAAGATAAATTAAACATAAAACTTGTGAAAATGTAAAATTATTCCATTTTTAAAACCCAAAATTAAAAACTAACGATAAGTATAACATGAGCCTCTTACACTATAAAAGTTATGGAAAATGAAATAAGATATGTTAGGTAGCATTGATTATTTGGTTAAGATAAAGATTAGAAAAAGCAATTTTTTGGGGGGGATTGAATAAAAAGTGTAAAGATGAACATGTTTTACACTACAATGGTAAAAATGAGGTTTTTTTTTAAGAAAACTATTCATACTAGTAGTTTTCAATTAATTAAATTAAAATTTGAGATATTTTATATATCAAATATTGATTCTATATAAAATATTAATATTCTGCATAATAATCAACAAGAAAATTAATGTGATATGATTATGTTATTAGATTGTAAAGTTTGTTGAGGTTATCATTCATATCTAAATGGAAATGAGCAAGATATCCTTTTTTTTAATTATTCTCGAATTCGGCCATGAAATATATTTAGAATGCATAAAATATTACTCCGTACTATAGTAAATACACTTACACTCTACTAACTTAATTAAGCTATTTAATTACATATTTGAAGTACTATCTTACTTGAAAAATAAAGGTCATATTGTCATGTCATCCAATTTACAATTCACCGACTCTTTTGCATCACTACGATTTAAATCTATCTATACAAAAAAAAAACTTAATATACTAATATAATATTAACTATGCAAAACTGTTAAAAAAAAAGTGTTAACATGGCTAATGGTGTCAAATTTGTAAAAAATTTAAATTTTCCCATTCTTGTAATACACCTAAATTCAAAAGAATTACAAATAATGTAAAATTAGGAACAAGTCAACTTGTAATTCACACAAACAAACAAACAAAACGAAGAAGATTAAATTGTCATTAATTTCAACTCTTCTTAACTTTATACTCCGTAATATTACAAAGGAATGGGAATGAAACGCGAAATTTCACCTGAAACGACCCATGGATGACACGTGTATGCAGGCAATTGGAGAGATTGGAGAGTGGGGAGAGAGCATCGTAGTTTGGGTAAAGTCCGTTGGAAGTTGTTATTACGGGGGGTAGAAAGAAGGAACGGTAAGTATATGGGCATAATTACGATTTTGACCCATAATTACTCCCACTTTTGGGCAGTCACAGACTCACAGGTCAAATCAAATCTGAAATATTTATTTTTTGAATTTTTATTTTAATTACATTGCCTTTTGATTAGTCCAAGGAAATCTCATACAATTAATATCGGAAATCACACAAAACCACAACCCCCACAGTGTAAAGTCACTTTTCTATTTGCGACAATTTCTCCCGGGCCCCCCTTCTTTCAATATTTTACCTTTTTCACCTACTCATCTTTTTAGTTATACACATCTAATTGTGATATTTATTATACAATATTTTCTCTGATATTGATAATATTTGATACAATCCTACATGATATATAATTTATTATATTGTACATGATACTATTTACACTTATATGTTTATACTAATATTTTTATATGCACGATGTGAAAAAATCTGTCAAAAATATATGCCTAATATTACTTATGTTAAAATTTTAATTATATTAAAATATTTTTAAAAAATAATAGTATATTGGTTTTTGTTTTAAAAAAAATCATAGTTGTAGAATTTATATTATATTAAAAGTAAATTTAATAATTTGAGTAATAATTATATTATGATTAATATTATTTAAGAACATTTTAGATATGATAAATTATTAAATATAATTGTGGTAAGTGGTAACATACTAACATTTAATTAAAATCTAAATGAAATCAAACGTACTTCTTATATTACGTCAATATAATGTCTATATACATTAATACCATTGAAGAATATAAGAAAATGTATTTTGTATGCATGTGCATGGTAATAATAATGGAAAAAAAAATAGTATGGATGCTTTTGTCAAAAAAATTATATAGTACAACTTAAAGCATAATGTATACAAAAAAAAAAAAAAACATAAATCAAGGGTATAATTTGAATTGAGACTTATTATGTTTTTTTTTTAATACAAACTACAATTATTTAGTTGTTTGTAAATTGGTTTGCCAATAAGGGGTTAATTACTTTAACAAATTTTTAAACAACAGATTTGAATTGTTAATGTAAAACAGGAAGTCTAGCAGCGAAATCATCACTTTCAATTTTTTCCTTACACTCTCATGAGTGAAAAGTTTTGTTCAATATGGCAAAGGAAAAAGAGGATATGAATTGAAGTCCTCCAACGTTTTTAATGGTAATTAACAATGATGAGGTTAGATTGGCGCCATTGATTATGGCTAATCACAATAATTGGCCCTTTAAATACAAATGAAAAATTAAAATCTTCTTTTATCATACCATGGGTGAAGATTAGATAGTGTCGGTCTCTTTAAATTTAACCAAATGTCTCGAGTTTGAGGCATGTGAATGCTGTTATCTTAAAATCTATCATTTGAAATCCTACGAAAAACAAACAATATTATTCTCACCTACCCCTTTGAGGTATTATACTTTGCACAAATAGGATTAGTCTCGGTATATTGTTACTAGTCAACTGGTTGATGAAACATATGGTTAAACCAAAACTAGTTGATAAATTAGTTGGTAATATGACTATAAGGTAGGTCGATCGTTAATAATTCAAAACTTTTATTTGTAAAAATTGAGACATGCACCAACAACTTGTATTAGGCATCGAGAGATACGAGGAGATCTCTCAAATATAGTATAATAGCTAATCGACTCAAATATAAACTTGAATTCAATGGTAGTACAGAAATATCATTGTATCTATTATAAGTTGTGACCAATAATTCATTAACTGCATGATTCAACTAACCTCGCCAAACTTCAATTAAGCCTACAACTATATTTTATACGCAAATTTAAATACAACCTTCATATTTAAGTAACTCGTTCTCTTCTCACTCGAATCAACGCCTTTCGATCTAAAAAAAACATTTATTTTAAAACACAAATCCATCCTTAAAGTGCAAATTAAAATTCCCAACAATAATGCATTGTTCAAGAATCAAGATAAGAGCAAATCATGAATGTCATTATGTCTGAATTTAGTATGTCCAAAAGTAGAATATCTCCAAAAATTTCCAGTGGCAATGATGAGAATTATTATCTTTATTTATTTTTTGTTTTTACTTTTTATGAGTTATGGGTAGTGGTAGTCATGATTGTTTGGTAGGGTTTTACGATGCTAAACGTTCGATTGCATGCATCCCCCATGCAATTAATAAAAGCATTCTGATAATAGTTTTGAGAGGCTAATAATTTCATGTGCACAGAAAGTAGGTGACAATGTTGGGTCAACAACATTAACAACAACACCTTTTTTATTTTTTATTTTTTTTAACATAGTTAAACAATATAATTCTGACAATAATGTCATGTTCTATTGTGATAGAAATAGCATCATTCTTGTAACACCAGTATTTAAAAAAAAAAAAAAAAAAGAAGCAAAAACCAGGTTAATGAAGTATGCAGTTGACTTGATAATTACAATGTTTCAAGTTTGACTACTTTTAGAAACTATCTGTTGGTCTTTATTGAATTGAGCTGACTGCTGATACGATATGAGAAATTTAGTCTGATTTATCTCTTTGTAGTCATTTGTCCGTTAAGATCACAACTCACGTACAATGTGAATTTTGTCTAAAACACACTTGTAAATAATTGTTGTGACTAGGGTGAAAGTAGAAAAAAAAATCTTGTGCATTTATGGCATAATCAGCAAACCCTAATGATAAGGTCTGTTAGGTTGAATAATTAAATGCCAAAACTAATAAATATGCCAAATCAATATTTGTACACTGCTTTCTCTGTAGACATTGGTAGCAGTTTAATGTTTCCCACATCAAATCTTTCTACCAGAATTAAAATCATAAATACATTAGATGTTCATATAATATTTATCTGCTTTGTAACATTTATTAGTCAATTTTGATTTATTTGACCACTATTAGCTATTTAATTTGGTTAACCAATCAATATAAATGTTTGATAAATTAACTTTGTAACAACACACTCGGATATATAGTTGCTACGCGTTTCTCTCGTCATTCAAAAAAATTATAAGCCATTACGAAGAAATTGGGACCACTACACGAGGGTTTACACTGGGTAACCCCGCTCCTATGTAATAGCCCGCAAACTAGATATGAGAGGTAAATCACAATGAGAACAATGAGAACACTCTGTTTGACATGCTTGACTAAGAGAATATATGATTGCAAGGATAGAACATTTGACATTCTACTACGATAATTATGCTCCACACATTCAATTAATCATAACCTCTTTCGAGACACTTGTAAACTATTTTCATTGTACTGTAGAATATCAGTATTTGTGCCAATAATATGTATCAAATATATACAACTTTGTATAATATACACAGTTTCATATGGTCCTATCCAGTATCCACTACCATATAAAAATTCAAAATTTTCAATCTTTAATTTAAGTTAGATGAAATTATGAATGCTATTTCATTCTTCATAATGTCCAAATTAATTGTTTCCAAATTATTTAGGACAGATGACCAAAAAGGTAAAAGGAATAACTCAGTCACAGATGAACATCAACTAACCCATCATGGCATGCATCAATGACTGCAATGATCCGACCGCCATTCACCCTCACAGTTCACCACAATTAATCACAGCCCTTCAAACACTCCTGCATTAATTCCTATCGGACAGACCTCAATTATTGCGGTGACCCTTCGGTGCAGCACAGGCGTTTACCTTCCTTCCCATCTGATTTTACAGTTGGGAGACAATGATTCCCGGTTCATGTACTTTGCATTTATACCCATTGGATTTTTAGTTGAAATATAATGTACATTTATTTATTAGTCATGAATATTTAGTTTGGGAGTATTAAATATTAACCTATTGAACTTTAATTCACACATTCAATACAAAAATATTTTAATAATTGTTTTATAAACTTGAATCCGAAAACATCTCACCATTCATGCTTTGAAGATAGATGGAGTAGGTTAATATTGATATGTGTTTCAATTAACTGCCATGCCATGCCATCAACTATTTGTATATTAATACCAATAACAAAGATAAATCAATAATATTTACTATGTATTTATTTACTCGTATTTATGTGGGTAGTATAATTATCATTTGATATGATCTATCAACCCACATTTTATAATATGTTAACTAATCAATAAGAGCATGATTAACCATTTTTCCCATTACCCAATCGTTATAGCTTGTTGATCGTTGATCAGGTCAGACTGAGTTCGACCCATGTTTAATTCGAGACGTGATGCTGTTATTTACTCTGGAAAGATGCTGTTAAAGGATTAATGTCCACCTAAGATGATAAAAGTTTTAATTTCTAATATTGCCCTTGTATTTGGCTAAAATATCTGTTTCAAATCCTCCTTGGCCCCCTTCTTTGAGTGGGAAAAACCTTTAGTTTCTAATTTTACTCTTATATTTGATCAAAACATTGAGTACTACTGACTCTGTTACAATGTAATATTTGTTCGTAGTTACTTTCTCAACCTACTAAAGCACAAAGAGTCAACAGTTGCCTCCAATGATGCTCAAACCCACATCCATATGGGAGTGTAAACTAAGTGTCACTAGACCACAAAATCTTAAACAAGTAACAAATGTATAATCAAGAGTGAGCTGAAAGAGTTGTCAAATGAGTAGACACAACTCTCTTACATAAAAATTACGGGTGTGATTTTTTTGCATTATCTATTAAATATGGCTATTTATGATATAATTTTAACCCAATAAATAAATGAATAAAAGTGAGGCGAATCATTCTAGCGGATACCTATATGAACCAAAACGTCAAGTCAGGGGTAATTACGTCGCAGCAGCCTAAGCTAGCAATGGTTTAAAGAAGGCGTCGGCTTTTGGGCCAATAATTACGTTCTGTCAACCAAACAGTGCCTTTAAATTGGACAGCAATCTACATAGCATCTCTGCCAAATCTTGACTTAAAGATCCTGGATTTGGACTACACTAATCAAACGGACATTATTACCCCTATTTTGTGCGCTTGCTCAGACCGCTGACGTCGCTTGATTAGCTTCTCTTGAGGGCATGATTGGCATCGCCGCAACTGTTATCTTCTCTTTTACTGTGCGTTCTCCATCCACGCCTCACAATCGCACCTTCAAATTAAAGGGGATGTTTGGTTCCAACATATAAATCTAAACCAAATATTTAAT
Source organism: Ipomoea batatas (assembly GCA_002525835.2). Lineage (NCBI taxonomy): Eukaryota > Viridiplantae > Streptophyta > Magnoliopsida > Solanales > Convolvulaceae > Ipomoea > Ipomoea batatas. The sequence goes on along the minus strand of CM008342.1, from coordinate 6,178,880 downwards.
ATTACACTTTAGTGTTTGACAGGATTCAAATTATGTACCCTATAATTAGTAACTAAATAAAATTTATAAATTTATTTTGAATTGATTGACCAGTTAAATTATATTGTGTTTCGGAAGTAAATTGGTGTAAGATTGACAAGATAGGTAGACTGTAGTGTCAGGTCTTGCGTGATTTGACTTTTGCATGATCCTTTGATCAGATTTCCGATAAGTGAATGGGCGAATGGATTTTGACTTCTAAGAGCCACCAGTTGACCCAGAATCTTTGGTGAGGAATATGGTTATTGTTTTAAAAAATAAAAAATTATCCAAATATGCATCCCTTTGATGGCTATGAGAATTAAAAATTACCCCAAATTGTTAGCCAACGGGCAATTTGTTAAGTTAAGTGGTTTGAATTAATCCACGTTAATATGTTCAAATACATCAAGATAATCCTTGAGATCTATTCTCATTTTAACTGTCTTGTTCTTTTATAGGAAGAGATAGACGAGGGGGTGGGGGTCTGGGGGAGTGAGAAGAAAGAAAAAGCATTTTTAATTAGGCTGGTAGCTAGCTTGACGACCACCTCAATTGTCCCAATTATCGAATACACTGCATGTGCGCCACCCGAACGAATTATCCCAACGGGCGCATACATTGTATGTGCTTGCTGGGCAGTGTGGGAAATGACAAACAAAAATATTTTTTACTCTTTTTGAAAAATCTATTAATAGAAGAATCTCACTATTCTCTCTCCTCCCTCTACAGCATGAGAAAAATCTGACAAAAAATCATTCATTTCATACAAATGGTGTGGCTAGAGATTATGAATTGAGGTAATTCATAATTGCTCTGTGTTGTCTTGTCTTTTTGGGTGGAATTATACGTGGGGACTGGGGAGTGAGGAGATGGGCATATAGTACAGTGTTGTGTGTATTTGGGCTGTTGCAGTGATGAATCATGGGCTTGGTCTGGTCATCACCAATCATTCAAAGGATTGGAGTTGACAACCTTGTGGGCTCTGAACATAACATCTTTCCACTTTTTCATGTTGTCTCACATCATCTGCACTTATACATCATGTTCTGGGTTGCCCACTCAAAGGGTAGATCATGTTCTGGGTGTTTGCTAAAGTTCCCCCATCAAAAAGTACACTTTTTTGGCCTATTCGAAACTTGGATCCTATTGAGTGTAGTTCATCAATTAGAAAAAGTGTATAGT
>CM008342.1:6156081-6169157 GCA_002525835.2 Ipomoea batatas | reverse complement strand
AACTCACAGGAAAATAAAATTTTTACAAGAGTGAAGGAGCAATAAATTTGTTGAATAATTTTGGGAAATGTCCAAATACCTGCCAGTGAATATATGCTCCCTCAGTCCCAGAATGGTTGGATTCCTCACTCCATGCTTCTTAAGAAACTCTTGCAATAAATTCCTCATTTTGAAGGCTTCTTCCATGTAGTTATCCTTTCAAATGGGGATTTATTCACATCACATAAAAGCCCAAAGCACCAATCTCAAAGTAAAATCAACTAGTCTTACTAAATACCTGGTTCATATCAATTGTTTGCAATCCTTCACCACGAGTAAAGATTATGGCATGGTTTTGGTTTTCTGGCTTTCCTTCACCCAATAAAGCAGGGCCGGGAAGTTTTATGCGATAAATTACCTAGCAAGAACATTGTGAGGATAGGCTATGATAGTGATTCATCTGGAAAAGCACCAGAAGATAGTAATCTTACAGTCAAATGAAGACTTCTAGTGATTACATAGGACATCAAATTAGCTCTCCAAGTTTTAGACTAAAATACATTCACTTTTTTGGGGGGTTAATTGTGGAGTTGTGGTGGATATATGCTCCCCACCAAGAATTGAGTATGTTGTGTTGATTGAGCATGCAACCACAAAACTTTAATACAAGGACTGGCAACATTGCCATCTATCAACAACAGTAATCGAAGAACAGTTCCACAAACATTATAAATGTGATTAGAGACAACACAACCAAAAAGAAATTTTTGTTTTTAAAAAAAGGCAATAATCAAGTGGCAGATCGAAGCTGTTCGAACATTCATGTTTAGGGCAGTACCTGATCTAACTTTTGATCTGGCTCAGATGAGTCAACAGATTTTGGCACAGCCTTTATAAGAGCCGAATAATAAACCTTATCAACAGGCCTTTTGGATTTTTCAATGCTAGTTACTTCAACCTCATCAATGTAAGCAACACGAAGTGATGGATACCTGCCAAATAAGATGAGATAATTACCACACTGGACAAGACTAGAGTACAAACAAATGAGAACAACAATATTTTGGGAAATACTTTATCATAAGTCTTAATATATCTTGAGCTTTGTTACGTTCATTTCGTTTCTGAATGCCATATTGCTGGCACGAAACAACATAAGTGAATTTCATGTCTGCAACTGCTTGACATTGTGCCATTAAAGACCTATCATTTCGCATTTGATCCTCATTATTAGATTCAGCAGCCTTATAGCCTCTCATTAACTCTGAAAATCCAGAAAGTGCAATATATGAATAAAAGTCAAATGTTTAAAGAGGTGAAAACAAAATCAACTGTATATATAAGCACCTTCATCTTTTGCCATATCAAGGAACGCCTGAAGTTCCAAAGCTTGACGATAGTACATCATACCTCGAACTTTTTTTTAATGAACCAATCAAATTCAAAAGCATATTGTCAACAATCACATGATGTAGCTGCTAAAGGTGAAAATAAGAACAAAGAATCCTATACCAGTTTTGGTCAATGTTTGGCCTCTATATGAAACCCATAGACGAAGTTCTTCTTCCAAACTTGTATTGACCTTGAGATCTTCTTTGAGATCTTCTTCACTGTCACAGCGAACCCGCTCCAAAAAGTTCTCCCACTCATCTGTGTAAGTCTTCTCATATGAATTCGGACTAGACAATAACAGGGGAAAAAAAAAGTATATTTGATGGTATTGGCATATTATTATTATTGACCTCAAGTAAACAAACTAACCAGGGTAAATTTTTTGCAGATAGAAGAGTATAGAAACACCATCTTCATTTGGCTTTTCCAGAGAGTCCATGGTGAAAAGAACCTCCTCATTATAGTAAGGCGTCAATACACTACAAAAGATCAAAACCATGCTGCCCTTAACTCCACAAATGATTCAATTTGTGCAACTGAAATGCAATACAATCTGAAGAATACTCACGAAAAAGAAAGCATATTGCGAACTTTAGGAGCTCAGGGCATGTCCATAAACAATGAATTTGAGAAGAATGCAATGCGCCTCCTAGCTTCTAAGTTGGTTGGAACATCCATTGCAGACTCCCTTACTGTGAGCAATAAATGAAGCCTGCCAATCTGAAAATGATAAGAAATTTAATGTAAATTGAAGGTCAATATGAAACTATGCAACTACGATTGTGTTGAATATTAACCTAGATTGCAGTAGTGGGTTTAGCCCAACTTGTGCGTCTCATGCGTATATATAGGACCTTTTGTACAGTTCCCAATAGATAGAAATAAAACCTCCATTGTTCAATACCATGAAATTAAGAATAGGATCATCATCTTCTTTAATCTCCTTTCGTAAAACGAATGGATGATAGTGAGATCAGAGCAAGTACCAGAAGCTCCTCTTAAAAACCCAAATACCAAAGCTAAACTATTTGCTTAGTCATTGGGCTTAGTTTTTCTAACTCGTCAAAATGATTTAAAAAAAATATAGCAATAGCTTACCTTTTCCTTCCATGATTCTGTTTCCTCTGTAACAGGGAACTTAAGGTCACGAAAGAACTGGTTATGTTCACTAAGAGGGGTCATCTCCTCGTGCCCAAAACCACCATGGCTAGATTCCAGTAAACTACACAAGCAGGATAATAAACAGAAAATGAGTCAACACATAGACATGCATAAGGAAACAAATTCTTCTGCACAATTTACCTTGGAACATAGTCTTGCATTATATCTCTGGTTACAACCTCTAACATATCAAGCAAAACAATAACTAGCTGATCCTTCTTCTCCTCCTCATTTTTTTCCTGTGAAATTATTTACATTATGGTAAGACTTTTCAGCAGCCATATTTTTCCATTAAGTGTACAATTTTGACATCTTTTTTAATACAACGAGCATACAATAAATTACAACCAATACGCAACGACAATTATTAAGCAATTAACAATGATCTATAACAATACCCCTAAATAAATGGGTACCAAATACCCTGACCTAAGTGTCAAATACTTTACCAAAATCTCAATAAGCTCCACAAATTTTCGGTAGAGGATAGGAAGACCGCTCATGTTAAATTCTTTTATCAGGTCGCCTTCTTGTATGTGATGATCAACTTTGGAGAAAATTTCATTTATAACACTGCAAATAATTGATAACTAATGAGAAATCTTCTCAAGCAAACACTGTTTACAAGAAATAAAAATGTGCCTAGGTACGTAGATATTCAAGAATAATGAATTTTCTTTAATGTTTGTCATGACTCATGCGTTTCCAGAAATGGAAAATGGGGACAATATGGTAATCAACCACAAATAATGGAGGAGGCTTGATTACTTTATTGCCTCTCCACTTTGCATTTTTGGAGCACATAGAATCTCATAAAGCAAAGTAGAATCTCCAACAAAAATAAATATTTGAATAGACATTTTTGAGAGTAGACTTACGCTTTTTCCTTTTCACCCAAAACCAAATAATTGATAATGCTTTTGCAGGAAGCATAACACTCACGAATTGCACTGCGCATGTAAGTGTCATCATTCAATCTTTTCATCAGCTCACGACCTCTCCCATCACTATTTTCAGCCATATCCAATGCAATTGGAATCTAAATAGCAGGCATATGAACCGTACTCAGTTAAGAAAGTTGACAGAAACAATTATGGAAGAAGGTTGATAAAATGAAGCAACTACTGAGGAGGCATCATACCTTGCTAGCTAATAAAAATGGAGGCCACTGAACAAGGTCTTCCAAGTCCTTATCTGCCCTACTGGGCACAAGCAATAAGTTCATTTCCCTGTCATGTAGAGAATCAAATTCAGAAGTATAAAAGGGATGTGAATGTAGAAGGGGAAACAGTAGAGGAGAAGAGGGAATTTCAAATAAGACAACAGGAAAGGTGAGGAAATAGGTTAAAAGATGTTAGAGAGAAATAGCATCCTCCACCTACAGGAGCTATATCATATACTACCTATTGTTTATCAGATCCTCATCTCTAAAGCTCTCAATTATCTTGTTCCACATCTGAGCAAACCTTGCAGCTTCATTCCCTCTACTGCTTGTCACCTGCAAGAACCAGTCAATGAACCAATTATGTGATCTTGTGCCTTGGGAAGTTAGTATATTGCTAAATTCATTTTGATAATCCGTTTAACCTCATCAAACTTTCGAGATAATGCCGCCTTTAGTCCCTTCTTAGCTTTTTCTTTCTTTTCCAATGGAATCAAGCGGGCATTAAAAGCCCCTGGCAGTGACTGAAACCGAGACCTAAGCATTCCTAATGTTCGAATCTGAAAACAGAAAGGGGACAAATAATCCATCCTTAGCTGAAAACAAATGAGAACTAAATCCATCACGTTCTTATAAACAGAATACAATTAGTGAAATGGATATCCCAGTAAAAAGATCACAACTTCTAGAGGTAAAAATGATTTGATGACGTTGACATTATTGAATCAGATTTCCAAACCATAAATAAGGGCTTACATGAATAGTAACCAGCCAATATACTACTTATGTTCGGTTCTTTGGCTTTTTTCATTATCTCAACAGATACAACCTCAGAGAGACAAGCTAAAACTAAAGGCAGCTTATTCATATGAAAGTAAAGTAAATTATGGCATGGGAAGATCCACCAACCTCTCCCAGACGGCGGAATGCACCATATATACCGCCAAATATTGTAGAGAAAATTGCATACCAAATCTGAGTGTCCATGAAGTAGACCTGGAAATAATCTTTCGTTAGAGATATGAATAAGCAAAAGGAAGAAACTGCATAAATGAGATAGCACATACAAGAATAATAGGAGCCCATAGTGCAATCACAACACCAATGTTTTTCTTTGCTGCAAAGGAAAGATCATATATACTTAGTATCTTTCCACCAGTAATAACATATACAAAAGAATACAAGACTGATTACCTCGGGGGAAGAACTCATGCCACTGGTATCTTTGTATGTGAACCTCCATGATTTCTTTAGTAGGACCTACAAGAGGTTTTATCTGCAAGAATATAAAAGATTATAACATGTCAATTTTTGGAAGGCTTTATCTGCAGGAATATAAAATTTAAACATATCAATTTTTTCCAGGGGGATGCATGCTGCTCATATATTTTCTGATAAATAAAATAACTTTATTCATAACAATGACGACGATAACAACATTTATAAGAGTTGTATATTGATTGGACCAGAGCCTTCTGCAGAAGAGATTGACTGATAGAATATTTTCTATTGGCTAAACATACTATTTGATACCAGAAACTCAGAAAGGTTACGTAAGTGCATAACTGAACTCAAATAAAACTTAGTCCCAATCTAGTTGGATTTTGCTATGTGAGTTCTATCATGCACTAACTTCGGTATGAGCCATTAAGGTTGTTATAAACTAAGATTGGGCTAGGGTCACTCAATTGGGCTATAATGCACATGGGGTCACTCAACTCGGCTATAATGCACATGGGCCAAACCACACTAAAAGATTAAATCCAAAAAATTACCTACTCTAACACATAGCCTTATAAACCCATATTTTCTCTATTATTTTATCAATGTGGGACTCTTAACAAAGGTCAATTTATCTCTATTCTCTAATTAAGTTGCAGCCTGCCTCTCCCACTCCTATGTCTTATTCCTACCGTGTTATCAATCTTTCCTAATCTTTGCATCCACGGGTCTTTGTTTCACATGTTCATACCAACTAAATCTTTTTTTTTTTTCCAAATTGTCTTCCATAAGCGCAATTTATATCTGGCTATAATAAATGTTATTTCTGATATGGTCTTATCCCATGTTTCATGCTTACAAAGACCTTGAGTGCATCAAGGAAGAAGAATATATCTTATCCCATGTTTAAAATATTGTACTTTTGTTTGGGGCAATGATTACTATCACGGTTAATGAAGCACATCACAAGAGTCTTACGCATTACTGCTATCAAATATCAATCATAAAAACATTGGAAGGAGTGAGGATGTTACCTCAACAAAGTAACTGAATGACAACTTTGATGCCATGAGGAGAACCCAAAACAGTGTGTATCTGAAAATTGTTAACATTATAATTAACTAAAACAAGCATACAAGCCAAGTAAGTTCATTTCGATAAGAATTCAAACCAATAGCATACTTGACCAGAGAAAATGTGTCATCATGCATTCCCCTTCCAACATAAAGCCGAGGCTGCAATCAAAACATAGCCAAATAGGGGAAAAGAAATATGAAGAGGGTCAGAAGCAGGAAAAAGGAATTGCAATAAAATACATAATGACGGTTCTGTACCTGGGACCACCACATTACAAGCCTCGCAATCTTATACTCTGACCTCTCAAGATTACGGCGTATAAAAGGAAATAGAAACAACAATGCAGAGAGCATGTTTGGGGACAAGTAAAACAGAACTGCAATGAAGAACAAAGAAGGCGAACTTGGACTGTTGCCAAACCAGCTCTTTATTGTCTGTGCAAATGAAGGAGGATTTTTCCAACTATATGCATAAGTTACTGGCAATATTATGACCCACGCTGCTGCAGAGACAGCTTTCAGAATGTATCTTAGCTTGACATAGATTGACATGCTTTGTCTTGCTTTCCAACTCATGATTATGTCAACAATAGCTGCACACAAAAAATTTATACAAAGAGTGACATAAAAGTAAACAATCTTCATATTTAATTGGGTTAAGAAATCGGAACAAGATAACATGTCAGTCAGTTAAGAGAAAAATCACCTTGAGCTAGTTTTAATACTGAAGCTGTTATAAAGATGCTCAACACTTTCTTGAACACTTCACCCTCAAATATAGAACTCGGTGCACCGGATCCATTCCATGCAATAATAATCATTGCCTTCAGCAGAGAATTTAGAGTAACGCATAAAAATCCACGGGAATAACAAACAGAACAGGGATGGAGGTAAAAGAAAAACCACAAACACACAAAGACCAACCTGTAAAGACAGAATGTAAAACCCCCACATTCTATCAAAACTCCTAAAAATGTGGCAAAATGAGCGTATCTCAACAAAGTTGATTTTCCCCATCCACCGTTTATTCTTAACTGATTCAGTTTCCTGCATATGATCAATATCCATATACAGAACATTAATGGCCAAAGATTGACCTGGATGTGAATAAGTGTAATTTTACAAATCAAACTGCAGAGTCAAAAGTTGAGCAAATAATACAATCATAAGGACATTTGAACTTTAAAGTCGATACAGGGAAAACTTCCATCACAGTGTGTAGGAGGAAGACTACTGTAAAATTATCCTTCCTAAATGTTGAAATATCAGTTTGACAAATGAAAGCTTATTTTACAATTTACACATTTTCAAATATTAGAAATGTGGCATGTACAACCATCAAATTATGGAAGACTAGATGATATTACTTACTAGATCTCGAAGGCAGAAGAAATCAGCATCAAGACGCATCGGCCAACCTAATCTAAAGCAATTCTCCGACCTGCACTACTATGCTAAATATGAATCTAATGTTTTGAAACTAAGTGGAGTTTAAGTACAAATGGAAGATGCGAAGAAAATTTTACCAGAAGTACTCATTCAAGTCATCATAATTCCTCCATTTAGAATGCTTTGATCTTCCTTCTCCACTCCTTTTAGCTTCCTTTGTGATTAAAAGAAAAAATAAATCCCACTATCATTAAGATATTCTCATGCCCTCAGGAAGGATATTTTAACTTCTCTTTATAATAAGAAGATTTTCTAACTCGTTGTTTTTGGATCTTAGTTGAATGAAATTTCCTTTCCAAAAGAAGATTTCAGAAGTGATAGAGAAAATTACATCATAGAGGGCAAGAGGTCCTCAAAAACAAAACCATACATAGTAAAAATAACAACAAACAGAAGAAACAAAGATACAAATATCTTCCTCATCCCAACAGAAGAAACATACCCAACTATATTGCTCAAGGGTAATTATATAATATGTTTTTAATCAACCCAAGCCAGCTTGTCTCTTAGTATGCAACAATTGAGGAAATAAGTTGCAACATAATACCTTCGCTATTGTGTTATAGATAGGAGTAACCACTTTTATCAAAAAAGCCTCATCATCACCCCCATAGGCAGGTTTGACAGTCTCACCAGTCACAGGACTAACACTTCCTGCCAACATACCATACAGTTCAAATGCCATCTGCAAGGTTGAGATGAAAAATATTTAATGTACCTGAAAATTACAGCAAATGAAACACCTAATACAGTACACAGAAAATGGAGCAGGGCCATAGAGAAAACTAAGCTTCTAGTTCCACATATTCTGCCTGGATGTCCTCGGTTGAAAACATATGAGAACCAAACCCATCAAATTCTTATAATATAACAAATGAAATGGTTAACCTAGTGAAAAGATCGCAAGTTTTCAGAGGTAAAAATAACCTGATGTTAACATTGCTGAATCATGTTTCCAAAATATAATCATTTTCTAGTTAAAAGAAACAATAGTGGAGTTTGAAGCATTTACGCACTTGCTCCTACATAAAATTGCAATGCAAAAATAACTTTTCCTTTAACAAATTAGCTGTGGCAAAAAAAAAAAAGGAAAAAAAAAAAAAATTGGCACTGCATAGATCTGTTGCATCACTACGAGAAATGGAAATACAATAACGGAAACTTTTATGCAAAGCAAAACCAAAACAGTAATAACAAAATATTAGACTTTTTAAATTTATCAAAATAGGCAAATATATTTCTGTTTTGTTTTTAGACAAATACCCAGAATTTAATACATACATGATGATAAATATAGCATAAACATTCTGGCATAAATCTTAAATTTGCAGCTTCCCCCCAGATAAGAAGATATAGACCCATGTAAAGCAATTTTCTTTGCTGCACTTCTTGTTGGATTGTTGGCAACCTGCAAGCAAATGCCAAGCATAATGAACCAAAATATTACATCACAGACTTTTCAAAAATCAGTGCTTGAATTATGATCCCCTCGGGGAAAAGGGGGGGATGTTACAGAAGGCAGTATCAGGCCAAAACATTCCTGCTAATATGTATAAACATGAAAACTAAACTCACCAGAGACTACTCTTGCGGTTAAGGTACTCGCACCATCTTTTGTAGTTTTTAAATAGCTTCTTCATGACTTCTGTAAGTGCACGGTCATCCAACTAATAATAGTGATGCAATTTTAAGTCATTAGATGGCATTTCACCATACACAAAGCTGAGTTTAATGGAACACACAAACCTTAGGTTGTTGATGATCAGGTTTCGGAAATTGTCTAATATGCACATTTGCCAGCAATAAAATCAGATGTTCTCTTTGATTTGCAACATTATCTTTCTGCATGTAGATCAACAGAAATGGAAAAGGCAAAAAATTCAGAGTTATTTAGACAAATATGTAGCTTGAATTTCCCACCATTAAGCCTAGATAATCCCAGCAACAAGCACTAAAACCTGAAAACCAAACATAGATTGAAGCCAATCTAGAATATCTTCATCTACTTTCTTCTTATGGCCCTTCGGCCATGGTAGACCCCTTGTATTACGTAGAGCAGCCACAGATGCTTGAATCTATCAATGTAAACAATATTAGAACATGGAGGAAACTAGAATCAACAAAAAATCAAGACTAAAAGAATATAATCTAGAGACAACCTCAGGGTATCTCATAATTGCTTGATTTGAACTTTCAGGATCAAGTGGAAGTATATTATAATGCACCAGTGTCTTTGTCTTTTCAGCAACCTTTGCTTGAGCTTCCAAAATCTACAGATATAAGCCTAGCCATTAAAGGAACATAAAGGGAAAGGACCTGACCAACACATGATTAACGGCATAAATACTTGCAGCAGTAAAAAGTCATACAATGGAACAAGTTACCAGAACTTACAAGAGGAAGTCATGCAATGGAAAAAGTTACCAGAACTTACAAGAGGCAATAAACTTTGTTGAAATAATCAAAGCACTAAATTCACAAGGTTTCAGTGACTACCTCATCAGCCACTTCAACAGATTCTGTCAGATTAACAGCCTTCAAGACCTCAAAAAGCACAGCAGCAGTTTGGTATGCCTTTGTAAGCCTCACACTGTATAGTGGGATACACCCAAACAAAGAAATAATAAGAAAATAAGGTTCATCATGTGAAGATCGAACAATAGAGTAAATTACAAACATCTGTAACCACATGGTTATTACCGATCAGCTTTATCAGCTGCATTCTGTAGAGCTTGAATATACTTCCTGTAGTAATGTTGATAAAAACTCTGCATTTCACGAGCATCACTTTTTGTCCTTCCAGCTAAAGTTGATTCATTTTCCTGGATTAATTTAAAAGCTAATGACAGTTAAACAGTATATTGCTTCCAAATCAATCAACAAGAAATAAGTCATGACAAATTTTATGCTCCTAATTTCTTAAGAGCCTCATTTAGCTCGACTTTGTTCAACTCAGCAGTCACATGAACCAGAGTCAAACATAATGCTTGAAACCACAACATGGCAAGGAAAGTAATAGCAGCAAAATAATCTGAAATTACTCTTTCCAGCCTCTGAAGAAGGGCAGTTTTGAACTGGCGAACTCCACGTCCACTTGATGTTGGATCTAATCGATGAGCTTTCTCAAAAGCATAAAACCTACCTGAGTCCAATATGCGAATATGAAAATTAAATCAGAATCAAAACTCATTGTAAGCTCAAACAAGAGGTAAGTGGAACTTTATAAGGTGGAAAGCCCTGCTAACTAAGCAAGTTAAGAGCAGATATACAGAATCACAAAATAAAAAATCACACAGTACATACAAACAAATGTTACTTTGAAATAGACACTGCAAGCAAGAACAATCTGTTTTTCTTAATTGTTATGAATTTGAATGCATTGATATATGAAAATGGTACAGGCAGATGACTTTTAAGAAATATCTAGCATTTACACTCCTGCCAGTGAACCAATGCTCGTCAGAACACTGTTTTTATAAAATAGAACACGAGCACCTTAAGGCAGTGATGGCCTTTGTGGCATTACAAGAAAAATAGAACTTAGTCCAAAAATGAAATACTGGCACAATTAATCACTATACACCAATGTTCTTATCAAACCGCTATTACTTTCTTCATAGAAATGTATCATAAACATAATTCAAGAGTACTCAAATATAAACATTGCAACCAAAATTTAAAAAAAAAAAATCAGTCAAAAAACTGTGAATTCTTCTACATCATGCAATCTGACAACTATGTGATACACTAAAAAGCAATACTAATCCAGAAGGAGCACTCACAGAGGTAAGCAACCCTTGGGTTGCTAGGTTCGACCTCATTGGCAACACGTAGAATTGGGGCAATTTCCACCAGAGATGATGGTACCACTTCACTGTCCATCATGGACTCCCCGAGATTGCCGGCAGTCTGTGTCCTCATAATCCGCCTTTGCTGTTGCAGATCTGACCCCCTTCTTTGGTAAGCCATTTTCCCTTGCAAATATACCACCACAAGCTGTATGCCAACCCCCTCTAGTTCACCTGTCAAGACCCCTTTACAGGAGCATTCACATGCAACTGAAAAACACTCACCACAGAACAGTTTGATCTCAACAAAATTGAAGCCTCTAATTCATTCTAGAAAAAAACAGAGTGGTAGTACACACCTAAAACACTAATATTTATAAATTCAAAATAAGGAAAGAAAACCACTACACTGGATCAAATGGCTCCAGAAAGCATTACAATGTTTCAGAATGGATTCCCCCACCTCCCCTTTCTCCTTTCCTCTCCTTTCCTTTCTCTAACCTTCATTTCTTCTGCCAGAAATGAAAGCAGCAAACCCAAATCACAGAATCACTCCCCAAAGCATTTAGGGCAAAGAAAAACACAATTCACACATCATTTAAACCCAACTCCAAACCCAAGAAAGACAGCAGCAGCAGCAGCAGCAGCGAAGTAGGAAAAACACACACACACACAATTCTAGTCCCTCTTCACTGAAGAAGCAAAACTCAAACTCATACAGTATGCTTCACTTCAAACCCTTCGTTTACTTTCTAGTTCTCAAAAAAAAAAAAAAAAAAACTCCGCAGACATAAATTACAGCCCTACAGGCCTTAACTAAATCCAACTTTACTTCCTTTCCTTCCATTTCATCCTCTCAATACCATTTTTGCTACGATCACCCATAATTCCGCGCGAAACAGACTGATTTCCAGAAGAAAAGCAGAAAATTACACGAGGATCAGCATAGCATACCTCAATTGAAGTCAGTGTGCTGGAGCTACATGATGATCGCAAATCGCGTCTAGACTCTGCTGCAAGACTTCTACAACGTACTAGATACAGACAAACTTTCAGCACAAATAATTCTACTGTTCATAAAGTAAAGGAATTCAACAACAGCGAAACAGCGTGCGTGTTAGTGTAGATAATTACCTGAGATTAACCAGACGACGGATTAGGGTGCGAAACAGAGAGATTAAGCAACAATGAAGCTGAACAAATCACACTTGAAGAGTTGAAGTTGAAGAAGCACCGGACAAAGTGACAAAGCAAGTAAAATGCTCTAAATATTCCTAGAAGAAATGTGAAAATTTAAAAATTATGTAAAAGAAAAAAGTAAGCGCAAGTGTACTAGAATTTTGTTCTATTAACTCTCACAGTCTCACTCCACTAGCTCTGCTTAATTACCTGAATATTCGACTCTACAAATTTCGATATATTCATGTGTCACGTTATAATTCGCTAATTATTTAACTACAACTTTATTGCATAATTAATTTTAAAAAATTAACAGATAATTTTATCATTTTTTTTTTGAGGAAAAATGATTAATGCATTAAATCACGATCAAGAATGTCAACAAGAAAAGATGGGGGAATGTCATACCACTCCCCGCAACCTGACTCAGAAAAGGCCTCCCTAGCAACAGTGTGGGCGGCACAGTTCGCAGATCGCTTAACAAAAAAGAACTCAACATCATGAATCTCAGATGCTAATATTCTAATATCATCTAGCAAATTACCAAAAGCAGAATAAAAATATGGTTGTTTTATAGCATGATAAACAATCTGGGAATCCATCTCAACATCAACGGACCCCATCCCTGTGTTCTTGAGCCAACTGAGAGCTTCCCAAAGGCTTAATGCC
>CM008342.1:6105961-6117367 GCA_002525835.2 Ipomoea batatas | reverse complement strand
TGAATAGCCAATGCTAGTTTTTTTTTTGAGTACTACTGACTTTGTTACACTGCAGTATCTGTTCATAGCTATTTTCCCAACCTACTGAAACACAAGCCTAATTTAACGAACTTTTTCAGGTTGAGTCACTATCTAATCAAGAGGAAGTGGAGTTACGTGCCAAGATACAGGCCTTAGGGATGGAAATTACAAAAGTCCCTTCGAAATCAGCACATCTTCTTGATGAGGTGAGTCCCGACTCTCTAGTCAAATTTGCAGTATATCCATCTTCCCACAGGGTTTATGCCTGACTTGGGAACATTACATCTGTCCAATTAGATGGAGATTGCTGAGGAGTTGGATAAGTTATCGTCAAAGCTGGACCACGTAGACGAGATGGTTTCCTCAGCCATGGCTGCTGATCCACAGGTCCAATCTCTCTTAAGCAGCACTGCTGATCTATGGATGCCTGTTATTACTGCCAGTTCAGATGAGCGGAGGAATTTTACAGCACCGGTTAGTGATGGTAATCAGGAAGCCAATGGGAAGGATTCCAAGTAGTTTGTAGTAAATATTTAAAAATATTATTTTCAATTCGTTGGTTTTCTTAATAAATTGGATTATTTTTGTGACATCAAGCGTCGATTAAGCGCTTCACAAATTTCAACTAATAAATTGGACGTATGTATGTTTTGTGAATTACATTCTTGAGAATAAATCCTCCTCCCCCCGTCTGTCAATGTTTTTTATTCTCAGGAATTAAACATGCTATAAGTGGTATCAATGCCATAAACAACTGAAGGAAAAAAAACCATCATTTTTATATTTGCACTATAATGGTACAATGCTTATTTCAGCTCGTAAGACACCAACCTCAGGATGCTGAATCAGTAAAAAAGGTTTCAAAATGCTGGCAACAACTTAAGTAAAAAATTGGGGGCAATGGCAGAGCACCTATGGCAACACAGGTAAAATCTAGCTAAAGAACTAAAAAGATCATCTTCAAGACTTCAACCGCCCCCTTGAAGTTTTCGGCCGCTTTTTGCCAAGGAGTTATTATTAAGAAATTAATACAGAATTCTATACTCAGTGAAAAATTCAAGCACCAGCAGCTTTCTTGCAGTAATTTTCAAGCCACTCCATGGTTACACTCTTCGGCCTCTCCAATGGCAATCCAAGAGCTCGGTCCCATATCAGCTGAATAAAACGGGAGACTGTTATCAGTTTCTCAATGCCGATTTACAAGGATAAGAGTTACAGTGTAGATAGTATTGGAGAAGAGGTGGGAGGAGGGGCTAGTAGTGGAGATTTACCTGTGAGCAAATGCCAATAGCTCTAGATACACCAAAGAGGACTGTATAGTATCTGTAGAAAATTAAGTTGAATGAGCTTATCAATTTTGCCTGAATCATTTTACAAGCCTGAACAATTTTATGAACGAAAGAAGTATGGAATACCTTGCTTCAGATAAACCGTAATGGTTCAATAACACCCCACTGTGCGCATCGACATTTGGCCATGGGTTTTTTACCTGAAAAGTCAAAACTCATGATTCAATCTGATAAAGCCCCTTCATAACATGCATGGTCAGAATACTAATAATAACAAATTAATTTGATAATAGGCAGAGCTTTGTGATCTATCAGAACAATAATATCTACAAGATGCAATTAGACTGGACAGAAGCACAATAATTTTATTAACATGCAATAACAACATTAAATGGCTATCAGAGTATTTTTCAGCACATGGAAAAGGGAAATGATACATGCATCTCAGATTTCAATCACTAGCAAAGCTCACTGTTACTATTAAGTATTAAAATTCTTTGGCTCAACAAAAGAAGTATATTCTTAAAACCATTAAATTAATCTACAAAATAAATAAATAAATATCTACAACTGTAGGTTGAAGCAAAAAATAAGTATCACATGTATAGCAGCTTACCTTGCCAAGTTCTGTAAGGATAGGAGGAACGACTTCATAAAGCTTTGAAACCTGCAAAAGAAAAATACACATCAAATAACACATTAGTTAGATCATATAAGAACAACAAAACAACACAGAGATACGGCAGTATTAAGGCTTAAGTTTTAACCAGTTGAAACAATGGATCTTCAGGTAAGTGCTTCAATGCAAATTCTCTTTGGCAAGTATATCTAGGGTCGGTCTTGCGCAGAACTCCATGCCCAAATCCAGGTACAACCTGCATTTAAAGAAGTTCACCAGAAAAGATATTAATCAGTTTTGACCTTGTAAAATGAAAGATACCCTTAAAATCACAAACCCTGTTCCCAACACCCAAGAAAGCACAACTATGGGGAGAGGATGTGGTTCACTCTTTTGAAACAAAACAAAAGTGATCAAGGAGCAAAATTATGACAATGCTAAGTAGAAATGCACAAGGCAGACAATAGATGGTGGTGGTTCCGGCTAATTGGCTTATGAAACGATGAGAACAAGACCATTTGAGATTAGTAAGCCTTCGCTTAAAGTTCAAGAAAATAGGATACAAAAAACATTTGAACACCAGAAAAAAATTGTCAAATGTAAATTACCTTGCCGCTGTTTAAGGTTTTCCAGACATAATCCTTTAGCTGCTCTTTGGATATGTTCTCCCCACACTCCTCTACAACAGATTTGATCCATAATAACACTTCCTGTCATAATTACAAACAAGTGAGCACAGTATATGCAATGAATCATCTTGCAGGTGTAAAAATGTTAATGCATTACAAAAATAAAGAAATATAATGAACATTAAAGGGAACAGTGAAATCACCTGATTAGCCAAACCATGGAGGGGTCCGGCTAGACCATTCAATGCAGCTGCAAATGAGAGGTAAGGATCTGAAAGAGCACTGGCCACCTGATCAAGCAATTAATCAATGTCAATGAGTACCAAAAGCAAGTAGTCAAAAGAAGGTGATGTAAGAGAAATAAATAAAACTAGGGCATACATTCAGAGTCTGCATGTAACTGTCAGACATATAAGCAATTAAGCATATTACAAACTCCACACGAGAATTGTTAAACAAGTCTAAAAATATGTGATTTTTATAACCCTCAAACAGTATAACTTACCAGGTGACCAGTGTGAGCACTAACATTCCCACCTTCGTGATCACTGCAAGGCAGGGGATAGTTAGATGCGTCCTACTATAAAATCCAGCTTAACCAAACATATCAGATATCAAACTAATTAGTATTGCCCACCTATGGATGGTAATATAGAGCCTCATAAGTTCATGCACAGCAGGGCTGTCATAACCTAACATGTGTGCAAAATTTGCACCATAATCCAAGTTGTCATCTTTCGCTATAACTTGGGCATTCTTGTACATCCTTCACAAGAGTAAACAAGGTTTAAGTGAAACACAATAAAAGAAGCAATTAGAAGATTTGATCAGACATCATGACACTTCAAAGCAGAGTTTATTACCAAAATGGTCCCTCGACTATTGCGAAATTACCAATTTGGTCCTCAACAATTTTTCTTGACCAATTAAGTCCCTCGACTTTGAAAAATTTAACCAATTTGGTCCTCCGTTTATTTTTCTGTTAAAAATCCGTTAAATCAGGACCAAATTGGTAATTTTGCAATAGTCAAGGGACCAAATTGGTAATTAATTTTTGGGATAAAATACAAATAAGTCATCGTACTATTTGGAAACAAGCAATTAGGTCATCCAACTCAAATAATTCCAAATAAACCATTGAACTCAAAAAAATAAAGCAATTGAGCGACTAAAATCGGAAAAAAGAAAAAAAGAAAAAAAGAAAAAAAGAAAAAAAAAGAGAGAGCAATTAATCCATTTTAAAAATTTCCGGCGACAAATTTCGGCACCGACAATCATTTCCAATGGTCGTCGGGAAGGCGAGGTCGCCTTCCCTAGGAGAATTTTATACTTTGTCACCGAAAATTTTAAAAATGGGTTAATTGCTCTTTTTTTTTTTCCGGTTGCAGTGGCTCAATTGCTTTATTTTCCTGAGTTCAATGCCTTATTTGGGGGTTATTTGAGTTGGATGACCTAATTACTTGTTCTCAAATAGTACAATGACTTTATTGTAGTTTATCCCTTAATTTTTCACTTAAATGGTCCCCTGACTATAGCAAAATTACCAATTTGGTCCTGATTTAACGGATATTAACGGAAAAATAAACGGAGGACCAAATTGGTTAAATTTTTCAAAGTCGAGGGACTTAATTGGTCAAGAAAAATTGTTGAGGACCAAATTGGTAATTTCGCAATAGTCGAGGGACCATTTTGGTAATAAACTCCTTCAAAGCACAATAAGAAGATTTTTCCTTTCTTTCCCGTGAGAGGAAACAGGGACACATGAAGAGGAGAATAAGACAATAACTAAATATAAATTATGAATGCTAGATACAGCCATCTAACCTGCGATATACATAGGAAGCTACAATTGGAACTTGAGCAATCAAACTGAGGGAGTCCTCGTATGTTGGTTCCCAGAGCCTAAAAGATAAAGTACATGTAAGTGCTTTAAAAAATTGGACAAAATTCTCTAATCAGAAATTTGGGAAGTGAAAACTCACTTCGACTTGTGAATCCCCTTTTCATATGCCTTCTGAAATTCACTGTTAACCTGAAAGAGTAAAAAAAAAAAGAAGAGAACTTTAACAGAGTGATCATATGAAGGAAGAAAGAAAAAGGTATTGCCATCTTTTTTACTATGCAGAGAAGTCACACCAATCAAGCATGTTCAGCTAACAATTCAACCTTCAAAATTAAATTGGATATTCAAAAGAGAAGTAGGAACATAGTACAAAGTAGTTGATATTTGACCTGAAGAGCCATGACACCAGTTGCAAATTGAGTCATTGGGTGAGCCGTAACAGGTAAGGCATCAATGGTTTTATACACATGATCTGAAACCAGAGAGAAGAGGATTACATAAATATTGTTGCATGTCTGATGATAAACTTAAGAAAGCTTTAACATTTCAACTTCCTAAATTGATGCACACAAGTTTTAAAAGAAAAATGTTAAATAAATGAACATAACTGCTCTGATAGTCACAGAAGGTGGAAGGAAATAAGAAAGAAACAATAATTTATCGTAAAAGAACATAGGTCATTCCAATAGTACAGACATCAACATGAGATATTAAAGAAAAAGAGTGAAAAGAAATTTGAGCTATTGAAAGCCACAAAACCTGGAACAGTAGCACGACTGCTCAATTCTTGAGATAAGGAATCCACTTGTGCTTTTGACGGCACCTGTAGAGCCAATAGCATAGGGAAAGAGATTAAGAGAATTTTCCAAAAGCCTGGCCATGAAAGTCTTCAAGAAGCAAGAATAAATTTATGAAAAGAAGAAAAATGAAGGGCCACTGTCCAAAAAGTAGATATGTACATGATTAAGGCTTTCCCTTACTCCCTCCAAATTGGCAGGGCAATAATGCTTTCATTTTTATCAATTTGCCACAATGTCTTACCTTTCCTGTTAGGAGAAGCCACAGGAGACCTTCAGGCATGGGCTCTCCACCAAGCTTTGCACCAGGTAGTACCTTCTGGCATTCAGGTATAGACAATCCCCTAAAGCGGATTCCCTGGTAGAATTGAGAAAAGGGATGCACAGAACAGACAATTGATCAACCTGAAACAGCTTCAACTCAGAGAAATCATAGTATCACATAATAGCACATACCTCATCTGGGTCAAGTAATGAGGTTTCCCACAATAATCCAGTCATTCCTCTCATACCACCAATTACCTTCAAAGGGATGAGAAAACTCAATCAGGATTTACCATACACATTCCTTTAAGACATATAATTCTACATTTCTCCTATTAGTAAAATAGCTAAAGTTATTCCATTAATAAAAATAGCTAAAGAAATCTTTACCATATCTACTGTGATGTTTCCAAGTTGAACCTTTCCATGTTGTGACTTGATTTTCTTGAGGCGCTCCTGAAACAAAAATCAGAGAACAAGGAATTAAGAGGTATGGTCAAGTGAACAAAATACTACAGTACTACACCATATTAATAGCTAAAGAGCACACATTTCAGACAGAAGCTGGAGCACATGCATGCACATAAGCGTCAAACTTTTCAGTCAAGCAAATTATATATCCATCCAGGCACAATTGGAAAATTGCAAAAAAAAACTGAATTTCTTTGAACTTGCAAGAAGATAAAGAGGTATGATTGGAATGGCACTAGTAGAACTGTTACAGTGAAATCATGAGTCATAACATACCTGTTGTTCTGGAATCAATTCCTGAAGCTGAGAACGGAGGTCCTGTTTAAAGAAAGGCAACAATGGTATGAGCATAGATTCAAATAATACTAGATTACCAATAATCACACAGCATCAAGTTCATGCACAAGCGCAATAGTAAAAAATTTAAAATAAAAATTGTTTATGATAATTTGCAGGTGAGCTAGGCAATGCTTCGATGTCTGCTCAATTCCTTTCCAAATAACACTACAGCATGCAAACTTCTAAAAATCAAATAGGAGCTGCAACAAGGCAGCATGCCACCTGATCCACACTATGCATCACAACGACACTTACCAGATCAGATGAGGTCTGAACTTGGAGCCAGCGCACCGAATTGCTAAGGTTAGGCTGCTGAACCTAATATTCAAATACGAATGCATGTCAAGCCAGGGAAATCAGTAGAAAACATTAAAGTATCAAATCAAATAAGCTCACAAACACGCGCACAACTGATATAGTGTGACTTACAGCTCGAGATCGCAACTTTGACAGTAGAGAAACGCTTCGGTAGAACACCATTGCTAGCAATCGAGATACCACTGAAACAGCGTAAAATCCACGTAGATTCTCACAAATCAACAACTCCACCAGCACATAACATTAATTTCACGTGAATCCATACACAACGATACGCAAAAAATCAACCGTTCACTTAAACCGAAATGGATTGGAGCAAGTGAAACAAATGAAACTAAAAATCAATTAGCAATTAATTGAGTAAAAATCGTTTGCAAATTAGCAGGAAGTTCAATCATTGTTCAATTATGCGAAGTATAATACGAACCAAAGCTTACCTAGAGAGACGCTGGGAGAGATTAGGTGTATTGGGAGAGATCTGAGAGAGAGCAGAGACTAATAAACGGGGTGGCTTTGGGCTTTGGCCTTTCCTAAAAGAGCGGCTGGCTCGCCAGAAATGTATTTGATAAAAGAAAATTCCAATACTGAGGTGGCCTCCGCCTCCGGGTGCCATTTTGATCGATTTGACTTTCAAAATTGCAGTGCGTTAAAATGGGGACACTTTGACCTTTTTTTTCTCTTTTTTTTTTTTTTTCCAAACAACAAAAAGTCTAAATAACTTTCTTATGGAAAAGAAAATATTTATAATATACTATCTGTGATCTGTCACTTGAGAGGATCACAATTCACAAGTAGAGGTATAAACGAATCGAATCGAATCGAATCAAATATCTTACTATTCGATTCGAATTTGACTATTTTGAGAACTATTCGTATTCGTATTCGATAAATATTCGAATCTAAAATTTTATTCGTATACGATTCGGCTACATTATTCGAATATATTCTATTCAACTCGAATATTCGAATTCAAAATGCGTAACTTAATTTTTTTTTAAAAAAAAATCTCCAATAAATTAAAAATAGCATAGAATTTTATATTAATCTATACTATTATATTTATACTAATATTCTATTAATATACTAATTTTTTAAAGTTATATATATACGAATATATTTGAATATAATCAAATCAAATATATTATGATTCGTATTCGAATTCGAATAAAATTTAATTCGAAATATGTATTCGAATTAAAAATATTTGATTTGTTTACACCCCTAATCACAAGGTCTTTATCTATAATTAAGGGTTCTAAAATAGACTTACGAATACTTTCTCAACGTCTCCACTGAGAACCAAACTTGTTACCTCTTACTTGGGAATGGCATAACACAAGGTCTTGGCTCAATGGTCAACCAATGTGTGCTAGTAGTAGTATTATACTTCTCCTTTATAACAGAATGAGAATTGAATTGAACTCTCTAAATTTGTGAGAAAATTGATTCTTTGTATAAAGTGTTTTACTTACATGGACTCCCATTTTATACTTCACCATTTTTACTCCACGACGTGACAAGATATTAGAGGTTATTTTCATCCTGTGGGTTCCAAAAAAATGTCAACATCAAATTTTTGTTTGAGAGAGTAAAAGTAAAGAGTATAACTTAAAATTCAAGTAGTATTTTCCTGGTATACATATATGTAATGAACGATGTGTTTAGTTAGAGGTGGTGAAAAAACAATATGCACCATTACACCTATCATGACTCATTGCCTTTATCTCCATACCCACACATTCCTCATCAAGTTCTATTGCATGGACTCCCAGTGTATACCCTCTTACTTTTTCTCCCTGGCGTGGCAAGATATGATAAGTTATCTTCATCCTGTAAGTCTCAATAAAAGTGTTAGCATCAAACTTTTGTATGAGGAAGTAAAAGTAAGAAGTATAACTTGAGAGTTCAAATAATGTTTTCCTTCCTCATCACTGTGGTACTAAGGTCAAATTTATCATTGAAAGTTCTCTTCTAAAGGCTATGTGGAATTATTATTTTTTTAATCATCGAAACCTTTTGTACTTCTTTTAAAATACTTTTTTTTTGTTCGTTTTATATATTTATTATTATATTATAATAATTTGATATGAAAGTTGTATCACTCTTGAAAGTGAGTGAATATTACCTACTACTATAACGTAGCATTTTTTTTAATGAAATTTAAGGGTGTGTTTGGTTTGCACATAAGATTCGTAATCGGAATGAGTATCAAATATTTGATAATGATAATGGGTATTAGAGCATCAGTAATAGTAGAGTTCTTTTGTGAGTTTTGAGGAGTTTTTGTAAATGTAATTATAAAAGATAATATGAGAGGAGAAAGAGATAAAAAAAATAAAAAATTAAACAACAAAAAAAGTGTTGCAAAACTGACGCTTGCCGAAATAAACGCGCCGTCACGCGCCCGGTGGGCGTTTGGCGCACAGCTCTCCTTATTAAGGCGCTCGGTGGGCATTTGGCGCACAGCTCTCCTTATTCTCTCTACGCAATCATTGTTTCATAAATCTATTTTTAGATTGAATCAAACTCATTCTCTCTCCTTCTTCTCTCCTCTCCGCATAACCTATCACTATCCCAAAAACTCCAAATAAATCATTAATATGGATGTTTTTAGTGAAAATATTTTGCATATTTGGTAGTAGGGTGGAATGAGAATGATTATTAATAGTTGGAGAAACGATTAAGGAGGAAGAGAATGATACCCTTACGTTAGGGAATGAATTTTGCAATTAAGATATAATCAAAATACTATTCTAAAAATTTGTCAACTAAATAATAACAATGACTTTAATACTCATTTCTGATAGCTAAGTCTGTCAACCAAACAGACCCTAGATGGACCCTAGATGTTGCAAAATTTTATGTAATCCACAACCACCTATAATACCTGCTACTATACAGTACAATTTCACAGCTTAAATTTACACATAAATGGAAAAAAAAAAGTTTATAAAATAAACCAGAAAACATAATCTATATATCAATCCAATTCTGCAGGAATTGAAGAACGAATGAATATTAAAGAAAAAAATAAAAACCCTAAATCAGACCAAGATTTAACTCTTGCGTTCAAGCTCATCAGTACTGTCCTTGAAAGATGTGGATGATGATGAGGCGAAGTCCTTGGGAGGAATAGGATAATAGGGCTCGCCGCCGGCGGGCAAGTCGGCGAGCGCCGCCATCATGCGGCGGATGCTGAGGGTGCGCGCTCTCTTGAAGCTGAAGGATCTCGCCGGCGCCGCGTCGGAGAAGACGGCGGAAGACTTGGATAGGATGAAGTAAACCAGAGCTTGAACTAGGAGGAAGAGCCCCACCTTAACCAACATGTCTTCGTCAAACTCCATTTTCTATTGATTTCTGAGAAATAAAATCGAGAAAAATATTGAGAGGTTGTGAATTGCCTGATTGGAACACCAAAAAATTGTGAGGATTGAGGATGAAGGATGGATAATGCATTCACATAACGCGTTTTATATATAGAGGCCGACCGGAGAGAGATTAGAGATTGATTTGCAGTTATGGAGTTTCAAATCCCATGCTACCCCACTTCAACAATTGACACGCGGAATCTAGAATTTAATTACTTGGTTAGGAACATACGGCATCTTAGTCGGACTTTATCATGTGATAACTTTTACAAGAATGTTGTGAAAGAAAAAAAAATCAGTTATCGAGTCTCATAGCAATCGTATGTAAGTAATATTTCAAAGTAAGAGATTTTTTGTGCGTAGTAAGTAAATATCTAGTCTCTTATTTAATTGAATTACCGTGATTATATATTTTCATATATTCTTTGGGGACGGAGAGTGTGGGCTTTTGGGGTTTAGAATTCAATTTTTTGAAAGGAAGTATTTGAAAATTTTTGTTTGTCTATTAAACATTAATTATTAGCCAAATCAAACATTCAAACCTAAACATATGTATTTTGATTGCGAGATGATCAAATTTAGGTTCTCTAATTAATATTTAACTAATCAAAAATAATAATTGTCTCATTGAAACATGTAAGTGTAGTATAACCAAACATTGATTATAAATGTTTGTATTTGAAGCTTGAAATAAGTTCTAGGACAAATAAATACGGAGTATTACATTTTGTACAAAATTTAATATATCAATAAAATTAATTCAAATTCTGTTTACTAGCTGTCTTAAATTATTGATTAATGTTTTTTTTCTTTGGCAATGTTTAATGGGCTTAATTAGTAAGGGAGGATTTGTAGATGAAATTTTGGCGTCTTTAGTGCACAATTTTCTCCGGAGGCTAATGGAAAAGGCAAAGGAAACAGAAAGTAAGGATTGTTTAACAATTAGTTAAGTTGCGTGTGAACATCTGGTGCAGCACGTTTCTTGCAAGGGAAAATTACGTAGAAATATAATTCAAAAAATTATACTATATAAAACAAATTGTGCCAGTCAGCTAAAGCCACAATAACATTTTCTTGGCAATTCAAGACAAAATCTAGAATAGAATGATAAGACCATATGACATATAGATGCATTGTTTCCCTCCTCATCATCTAGAAACCATGAAAAGGAAATTCATGCTTTTCACACGGTAAATTGAATCCTAATCAATATTTATTGGGTGCTCGAAATGAGTGAGAAAGTGAGCGTCACATAATTTTATATCCGTAAGTTATATAAGATTGTCCATAACTTAAATTGAAAGTGAACCCCGATAGTAATGATGAGAAACAAAATGAGCGTGTTTTACTAACTTTAATGGAATTAAAAGAGATAAATTGTCAAGTACCTTGCGATTTGATGGCATCGTTATGACCCTTCCAAACAGAAGGTCATACGGAGTATTTTG
>CM008342.1:6094464-6104472 GCA_002525835.2 Ipomoea batatas | reverse complement strand
ACACAATTCATATGTGAGCCAAACATTAGCATATTCCTGACATTTTTAGGCATTTTAAGAGTAAAGTTCTAAATATGAACTCATTTAAAGATTTTTTATTAGTAACCCAATGTATAAGATTCAAAACAAAATGGCATTCCATAATATGAAAATAGAATACAATTTAGAAGCTATTCATCAATGAGCTTGTCCATGAACACTCAATTAAGCCTTAATTCCAAAATAGTTGGGACCAGCTATATGGATACTACTCCTCCATTCAGCACATCTTTTGTGCTAGTTCAGGGGTGTAAGCCCTTGCAAAATCATGTATTTCTGAAAAATGTGTACCAAAGTAAGTTTTGGTCACACCTTTTATCGCCTAACTCCTATTATTGACATGTTAATCTGTGAGCTTGTCCATGAAAAGCAACACAAATTCATAAACAGCCATTGTAGAAAAGGAAGAAAAATAGGAATCAGTTTATTCATAGCTTGGATCTCCTATCAAGTAAATACAACGAAAACGATGCTTGATACTGTAAGGATGTAAAAGCAGAAGGAGCTTACAAGCTAGTTCAGTAACCACATGGATGTAATACAAAATGTTTAAAAACAAGGGTAAACTGCACTTCACCAAAAAAGTTAATCCAACTAAAGTAAGTCAGCTCTCCCTTCCCCATGAAAAAAGTAGTTGCTCTTTGGATCTTAGAGTTTGAGAATGTTAGTGAAATGGTGAATAGAGATGTATTGATTACATTGAGGAGATGAATTGCATCCACTAGAGACTAGAGTTGATGACTCTAGATTTTCTCAAATGATTAGCAACTAAGTCAAAGTCTGTAGTCCATGGAGAATTGAAACATATTCAAAATAGGACTTGACAACAATACTTTCAAGGAATCAACTTAATGAGAAAACACACCATGCAGACAGATTTTAGAAGGAAAAAAAAAATACTACATTAAATCTTCAAGTGAAAGTAAGATTCTGAGCTCAATAATGCAATATCATGTAAACAAATACAGAGTATCCAATAAGACCCAAGGTTGACATCTACACTACATAGTTCTCAATCCAAGCATCCATGTTCAATGCAGAAATTTATAGACATTCATCTTATTTAACAAACATGAAACAATCTGCAGCAAACAAATCATACCTTATTTCTCTTGAGAATGAAAGGGATCTTCTGGCCAACTTCAATTCAAGACCTCACGGCAGCATCTCCTTCACCCAACCTACTGCTGCTAACACCAACTTCCCCTTCACAGGCACTATCCCCCGGGCAGCATGGCAAACTCGAAACAGTCTCCACACTAGTAGCCCTCCGAGCAACCCCAACTCCAAGACCAGCTTCCCCAATTTGAGTAGGAGAAAGCAAAAACACTTCACTATTGCCATGACTGCCATCGCTTTCCATTACAGTCTGATGCCTTCGTCCAAATTGTATAAGCGATTCAACCTCACTCCTAGCAATACGTCTGATAGTACTTTGAAAACCAAAAAGCTCCCCATCGTCATCCATCAATTCCTCGAGTCTCATCGCTCCTACGAAATTGTCCCCTCTCGGCAAAGCCTCGACCTCGGAGTCCTCATCCTCCCGCGGAGGAAGCCGGAACCGACAAACCGGACACGAGTTATTCATCTCTAACCACGGCAAAATGCAATCGGAGTGGTACATATGCTTACAGGGCAACATTTTCACTTCCAGGTTTAAAACGAACAAGTCCTTGCAAATCGGACAGGGTATAACCGGATCCTTGTCCAGAATCGAAGAGTCAATTCGTAAGTCATGTAGCGATTGTATAGCGGAGTTGGAGGTAGGGTTGTGGGGGCGATTGGCGGTGGTGAAGACGTCGTTGGTGGTGGTTAGATGGTGGATAAGGCGGTGGAGATAAGGGCTGTCGAGGAGGAAGTTCTCGTCGGAGGGGAGGAGGGTTGTAGTAGGGTCCACGAACATGGGAGCTAAGCTAGGGCTAGTAGCGAGGCTGTGTTGTTGCGGAGGAGGAGGGGCAAAGGAGTCCATTTGCTCGAGGAAGTCGGAGGTGCAGTGAGGGCAACGCGCGGGGGAAGGAGTGGGAGGGCAGAGGAGGAAGACGCTCATGTCGCATTCGTGACACCAGTAAGTCTGGAGGTGATGCGGTTGCTGAGTAGTAGTGGCGGCGGTTGTTGCGACGTCGTCGGCGGCGGCAGTTGAGGCCATGGCGGTGGAGGAGCCGCGGTGGTGGGGACTTGACTTGCTAGTGACGCACTTGGGGAGGGGAGGAGATAGACTCGCTCTGCTCCGTTGGGAAAAAAGAAACAACGATTGGAGGAAGAGAAAATGGGGTGGGACCCACCGGTCGTTGGGCTCTTTTGGTCTCAAGTCTGTTGTTGCGAAACGACAACGACAGCGACGTTTTTTTTATTTACCTATTATGATAATACCATTAATTAGACCATCGTGTTCGAACGTCGCTTTGGCCGAGTGGTTAAGGCGTGTGCCTGCTAAGTACATGTGGTTTCCCCGCGAGAGTTCGAATCTCTCAGGCGACGATATTTATAATTTTTTATGCACGGCCAAAAACAACAAATCATGTCCCAAAAATGGCAGCCACAAGTTATCTTTGATGATTTTTCAAAAAATTACTTGAAGAATTGAGTGATAAAGGGTCATCTTCATTATTACATTAATGATGACTTTTTCACACAAGTTCATTTATGAAGACACAAAAGAGGTAGACAAAAAAAAAACATAATTAATTCACCAAATAACTGGTCGTTACTGACTGATCTTTTTCTCATATCATAAAAAATTGAAGAGGAAATACAAAGTGAGTGCACAGTTTATGTTATATGACCTGAGTTCTCTCTCTTGAAGTCCGTACAAGTGCGCAGTTGAGTGTCGTTGAGTGCAAATACCCGCCTTTCCTGTTGGCCACGCCGTTTGCCTAAGGCAATGTGAGGCCGTCTTCCGCCATTGTCAACGGCGGAGGGGCAACCGTAGGAGACCAAGCAAACGCATGAAGACGGGAATAGCAAGCCACCCACCACTACTCTACAACCGGAAAACACAGAGCAACCGCTGATCCTACAATCGGATTCCAACGACACCACCAAACACGGCGCAAAAACCACTAGTTGGTAAGGCAATAATGATCGATGAAACTACTAGTTTTACTTCAAGGGGACAATTTGCTCGAATGTGTGTTGAGGTGGATATAACTAAACCTCTCCTTGTTAGGTTCTACTTCCATAATAAAACGATTATAGTTGAATATAAAGGCATTCACTTAGTCTGCTTCAAGTGCGGTATATATGGCTATAGCTATGACAATTGATCAGAATACAAAGAGGAAGAACGATGAAGAATTTAGCAGGATGAGACTGCGGATGAGGCTCAAGGCAAATCTGGCAACGAAACCACTTACAGAAGAAATGAGTCACAAAAAGATATAAGCATAATGGAGCTCCGTAAATAAAACTATAGTTTATCTCAAAAGATACTGCCTCATATTTGTTTTTATATTATCGAATGAAACTGTAATTATATCAAAATGAATCTGTAGTTGTGATGAAAGGAAGATGAAATGTATATAAAATGAAACTGAATAACAATTTCATATATTTGAGTTTATATTGTACAATGATACTGTAGTTATATCGAAATGATATTGTAGTTGTTTTGAAATGAAACTACAGTGTATTATAAAAGAAACTGCAGTTGTGTTGAATGGAAACTAAATAACAGTTTCACATATTTGAGTATATAATGTCGAATGAAATTGATTCTCAAAAAAAAAATGTCGAATGAAATTGCAATTATATCAAAAAGAAATTGTAGTTTGTTGAAAGAGAACTGCTGAGTTTATAAAATGAAATTAAATATGTTATATGGATAGAGTTAACGCGTGCGAAACGAAATCGTTTCTGTCGTTTGTTTTCATTAATCAAAACGACGTCGTTTTGATGCATGAACTACTATTCATTGTGGACCGCGATCCATAGTAAAATTTGCGCCCTAGTATTGTCATGTTACATTTTAGCCCAAATCTGATATACATAATTGGGTTTTGAGTCCACCCATTTTGGATGCCCAGCCCATATTGCCTCTTAGGATCTATATAACAGGGTTGGTACTTGTTGAATGAGCATCAAATTAGGGTTCCACTATTCTCTACGCTTCACTCTTTCTAGCTTTTGTTTGTAGGGTTACTTCTAAATATGTGCATCTTATTTCTTCGATTCAGATGATTTTTTGTGGCTGTGATGTGTGAAGTATAATACCATCAAACTACGAAAGCTATTGATTATAGCTTATTGATTCAAATTTTACTTGCTGAGCCATTTATGTTTTGTTTCTTAACAGATTTGTTTTGATTCTTTTCTCTGTTAGTTTTCTGGAAATAGTCTGGTTTAGATTTTGATGTTCACAAATTTCTTCCCTATTTATCCTCATCCTCCTCGCTTTGGTGCTGTTTATCCACCGCCGCCGCATCGTAGACAGTGAAATCCCAGCCGTACATCAATTATCCTCTATCGACGGTCAATATCCGAAGGTTAAAAGTGTCCAATTGGTGTTCTTAGGATTCCCCGGCGTCGGAAAGGGGACTTACGGTTGTCGACTTTCTAAACTATTCGGAGTTTCGCACATCGCCACCGGCGATCTGCAATTTAGTCCCATTCAAGCGTATGCGTCAGCTATTTTTTAAAAAGTTGAGGTGGGATGAGAATTTGCTGTTATTAAGGCAATAAATTAGAGTCTCTGATGCGCTTTGTCCATGGCGTTTTCAGCGCTGTACGTTGCCGATAATGAATTGGAGTTGAGATTCTGGCATGTCTTTCTATTTTTCTGAAAGTGTATGCATTCAGATGTTCCAACATTATTAATCTGTGCATGTATGTTCGGAACTATGCGTTTTCTGTTACTGTGTTTTTTGCATGAGTTCTTTCTGCTGCTGAAATGCGTTCGTGATTTGATACATTTTAATTCGTTTGCTAGTGCAAATAAGGAAGGTGATGATTGTTATTTGTCGCCCCAGTCTTAGTTGCGTCAATGGATGCAACATGGTGATTGACATGTTATTTCTGATTCCAATTTGCCTTTCTTGAGATTCATTTGAAATTGCTTTTGTTAACTACTAGTTAGGAATAAATGAAGATATGCACGGAGGTGTGAGGATTCTTATCCATCTAAATCTGTATGTTTCAGTGATGATTTTAAAACATGCACTACCATCTGATCTCTGTTGCATATCTTATGTTTTTTGCATTGTATTTTGATTTTGCTGATGCAATCGATGATGCAATTTACCCAAAACTTCTGATTTATTGTGATTGTCATTAAAATTATCACCATCTTTCGACTGAGGTTGCATCTGAACTCTTTTGATTATTTACATTTTACCTTCTCTGATTTTAATTTCAGAGGTTATATCTCACTTCTCTCTTTCCACAAATGGTATCTAATGTCCAGACTGAGGTACCTGGTCCTGGTGTTATGTTCTCTGGTTTTCATTTTTAGTGGTTTTATTTGAAGTTGATATTTGCCTGTGGTATCTAATGTCCAGAGTGTTTGTGTTGCTGGATGTTTCGTTTTGAGGGCAGAAATATGAAGCCGATCTTGCGACACAGCTAGCTTCATTTGTATAAGCTTTCTGTTACATTATCCCTGCTTACATTGTACTGTAATAAATTTGTATGCTTTTTTAAATTTATTTTTTAATTTTAATATCTAGTTAGAATTTCAATTGGCTAGGTGATATGTTAGGATGATACCGAATAGTAGATTTATATTTTTTGATTTCTTATTTGGATTAATTTCAATTAGCAAGATGATGTCTAAAGATGATACCAAGTAGTATAAGATTTATATTTGTTTATTGCTTAGTTGAATTGTAAATTTGCAATATTCTACAAATTTGCAATCCAACTCAGCAATAAAAAATATACTTAATGCTATTTTATATCTTGTCACATTCTCAAAAAAATGTGTGTAATACTATTTTATATCATCTTGTTACATCATTGGCTAATGGTTTCTTAGCATAGTGCCAGCCTTTATGATTATTAGTCAATTTCTTTTCAATAATGTATTTGTATGTTTTGTTTAGTTTAATATAATCTTTTTATGAGAATTTTAATATCATTTTTTTGTTAATTGATAATTGAAATAAGTTATATTATTTAAAATATTTTTTAAGGACTAATATTGAACATAGATTAATTAAAAATGATATCACATAAAATATAATTTTAACAAAATGAACACGAAATATAAATAAAATATTTGATTTCTGATTGTGTTATGTATTAAAAATGTTCAAAGTTATAATACAAGTTATAAATTTATGAATAAATGAACTATTTTAGTGAAAAAATAAAGCTTGGTGTTGAATTTGGTATATATTACCTTTGGGATGAATAAAATTTGGTATGATGTAGATTTTGATGGGATTGGAGTTTTGGATATGCTCTAATGCGGCGAAATGTCTCCTTTAAATATGTTGGTCTTTTTCTCATTTCCTTTCTTTGTGCAGGTTATTGTGCTGCCATTCATACGTACGTTTGTTTGATTGTTTTCTGTTTGAGGCACACACTGATTCCTTGTCGCTGCATCTCTTTGTGGTGTAAATCAATCAGTGAAAGTAAAAATTAAGTGGTGGCTTGTTTGTATATGATTAGCGGTGTAAAATGATTTGGTAGTAATAAAATTTGTTTTACTCTTCATGGAGTTGTGTAGTGGCTTTATTTTATTTTATTTGAGTTTGTCTTTGTCAAGTTATAGGCTATTTGGTTGGAAATGAAAAGAATCCTAATTCAGTAGGAAAAGAAAATCTTAGAATTCAAATTATATTGTTGTAGAAAGTGGTATAATATTATTGCAATTATGGGAATTTTAATTAGTGGTATTATTTCTTTCAATTCAATATTGTAATTTGTATTGCCATGGACTACTACGTTCAATTAAACATGTCATTAGGTTATTAAAGGAGTAATGAAATTAGATTTTGTGTAATGTTGCACTTTGTGTGTACAACGTTCATATATTGTGTTGTGTAATTAGGTGTAATTTGGACGTTCTAGAATTGAGTTGAAAAGGTTACTACTGTAAAGTTGCAGTCAATAAAGTAATCATAGAGTTTTTTCAAAAAAAAAAAGTAATCATATAGAGTATCTATATCATAAGCAGCCCACGAGTTGGTAAGTTATATTATTCCATAATAAAACTATTGGTGAAAATGAATGTTGGAATAGTGAAACACAACAACGATGTTGCATGATTTGTTTTTTTTTTTCCGTCTAGAGTAGGCTCTAATTGTAGTAGACACATTTAAACGTGTAATTCTTATTTACACCGGATCAATAAAGTGCTGGCCAGATTAATTTTCTCATATGAGGATTCGAAAGATTCCTTAACAAGGACAACACATTAACACAACTCAACACGAAAAATCTCTCGGGAAAAATAGAAAAAGACCTCCCTAACAATTCTTCCACGACCCCTATTCTCAAACGAACGACCTCCTTTTACTTCACACCAATTCCATCATTTGCGAGTCAATGCTCGGTAGAAGTGGATTGACGGAAGCAAGGGGTGACGCTAGATGAGAAGCCCATTGGCGCGAGGAGCTGGATGAGAAAAAAACTCTCACGTCTGGTTCTGTAGTAGAGATGGAATTCAGACTACTGACCCTGAAAAAAGTGCCTAGCCGTTACAAGACGAGTTGTGCATTTGTGAATTCAAACAAGTGAAATATGCATGTGGAATAATCTCACTCGTGAGATAATTAGACCCGACATGTGAGAACAAGCAAATTGTGGGCGCCTCAAATAACTACACCCACTCAACATTTTATTAGGAAAAATTAAAGTAGGCAAATAGATTTATAAACCATTTATACTAAAAAAATCTATTAGTGTTCTTAGCCAATCACGGCTAATATTGTTGTGTCCTTGATATCTTTGTCAAAAAGTGCGGGATCTATATTTTTTTTTTTGTTATTTTCTATTATAAAAATAAAGTTTTATTTTTTTGAGTAAGAACAAAAGAAAATTTCAGAGCTTAAGCATCAAGTTGCAATGTAGTGTTGTCTCACTGCAGTGAGCGTTGGCAAAAACATTTCTTGACCGCATTATTTCCTCTTGTTGCAACAAATTTTATTTAAGTTGTAAAATTTTGAGTTAACTTTTCAATAATAATAAGAGAGCATGTAGCCTTTAATTTGCATTTGTTTGCCTATATTATTAAGATCTCAAAGCTCCAAATTTAAACTCTTTGAGGTGTTTTCTAATTCAAAAGTCATTTTTGTATTGCTACATTCCGAAATAATCATAAAATGTCAAAACCCATCCGATTATTCATCCATTAAACCAAATGCAATGACTTTATTCATTTCAGCACAAAATAAATTTGAACAAAAAAAATCAATAAAGAATGTCAAAGTATGTTTATTTTGAGTAAAAGAAGTGAGGCATTTGAAGGAATTAAGTGTCATATTGCAAAGTTTTGGACCAAACTTCAAGTCCTTCTGAGGTGGAGAATTATAATATTGTACATAAATTTTTATAGTATACGGAGTATTATTACAGAGTACTTTTATAAAAGAGAAAATGTATTAATTAAGAAAAATATTTTCCTGCCCAAAAGTCATGTGTAAACTTTTGTCTTATATAGTGTGTGGTTATTAATTTTGTGATGTTGTAATTAACTTATATATACTATTGTCTATTGAAACAATCAAACAACATATATAATTTTTCATGCCAAAAAGTCATGTAAATTTGTGTTTTTTTTTTTTGGGTGTGGTTATTGTTGTCATAATAAACTTATATATACTATGAAACACACCATCATAGTTTAATTTCTACCTAGTACCTTCATGTTAGGTGAATTGTCATTTGACATAGTAAATTCATTAGCTTTTATTTCGAAATTTTATTAGGTGGAACTACAAGCATACATATCCTCATCAAATATCACAATTCAACTATGAAATACAATATTCTTTAGTTCAAATCCAATTAGATATGACAATTTGTTTAAAACTAACTCTTATATTAAATTGTCCAATTGTTATATCAATGATCATGGTTCATATTAAATTTGTGAACCCTGATACAAAAATTATGTATATTCAGTTAACACATTCTGTACTTAACAATTTCGGTACATGTAAACAAATAACTTATAATTGCTGACATATAATATGATAGCTACATGTACATAAACTGTCAACTACAAGTACAGAATATATTAACTACAAATACAAAATATGAATGTTATTTTTGGACTAGAATCTACAATTGGTAAACACTGGTCCGTGGTGTAATATGCCCAAATTGTCTTAATGAGAAAGAAATCAGTAAACACTGGTCTGTGGTGTAATTTGCCCAAATCATCTTATAATGAGAAAGAAATCACTTTAAGCTATGCTTTTCAAAATTTTTTTTTTTTTATTTTTTTATTTTTTTATTTTTTTTTTTTTTTTTTTTTTTTTTTTTTTTTTTTTATAACTCACCAATCACACAAGAGATGAAATTCTGGGTAATGAACTCAACCGATAAGATATTGAAAAGAATCAAATGTTGAAAGTCTGTCGTCTAGGGTTTCAACTTTCAAGTGTTTGGAAATGAGATTTGTTTGGA
This sequence comes from Ipomoea batatas, assembly GCA_002525835.2. NCBI lineage: Eukaryota > Viridiplantae > Streptophyta > Magnoliopsida > Solanales > Convolvulaceae > Ipomoea > Ipomoea batatas. Next base: position 6,094,863 of record CM008342.1, on the reverse strand, counting down.
CGACGTGGGAGGGGTATATATAGAGGTTCCGGATAAGGAAACCTTTTGAGTTTGGAGTTTCGAATGGCTGCTTCTGGGAAAGAGATGACAGAGCAACTCCTGAAAGACAACGTAGACTTTTGCACCTTTAGTCCTTATACTATAAAATAATAATGAATTTAAACCATGTATTATAACTTATGTGTGTTATCATTTTCATGGTTTCATTTCAAGTCTTTTCTTATTCTAACTTCTCCAAAGTTTCAGTAACATTGTCTGACATTGAGAAGGCCTCTCAACTCGCAGTAAGAGTGGGCATTTCAATTTTCGGTTCAATTTGATTTCGGATTTTTTAGTTTTGGACAAAAAAAAAATATTGAAATCATCCGGTTTCAAATTTTAGTTCGATTTGGTTTCAAT
>CM008342.1:6024901-6035319 GCA_002525835.2 Ipomoea batatas | reverse complement strand
GCTTAAAGGAAAAAGAGTTTTGATGTTAATTGGCCTGGTTATTGGAAAGAGGGGCACCTTGCTTGGGCATTTGAATAGCCAATGCTAGTTTTTTTTTGAGTGCTACTGACTTTGTTACACTGCATTATCTGTTCATATCTACTTTCTCAACCTATTGAAACACAAGCCTAATTTAACGAACTTTTTCAGGTTGAGTCACTATCTAATCAAGAGGAAGTGGAGTTACGTGCCAAGATACAGGCCTTAGGGATGGAAATTACAAAAGTCCCTTCGAAATCAGCACATCTTCTTGATGAGGTGAGTCCCGACTCTCTAGTCAAATTTGCAGTATATTCATCTTCCCTCAGGGTTTATGCCTGACTTAGGAACATTACATCTGTCCAATTAGATGGAGATTGCTGAGGAGTTGGATAAGTTATCGTCAAAGCTGGATCACGTAGATGAGATGGTTTCCTCAGCCATGGCTGCTGATCCACAGGTCCAATCTCTCTTAAGCAGCACTGCTGATCTATGGATGCCTGTTATTACTGCCAGTTCAGATGAGCGGAGGAATTTTACAGCTCCGGTTAGTGATGATAATCAGGAAGCCAATGGGAAGGATTCCAAGTAGTTTGTAGTAAAAAATTAAAAATATTATTTCAATTCGTTGGTTTTCTTAATAAATTGGATTATTTTTGTGACATAAAGCGTAGATTGTGCGCTTCACAAATTTCAACTAATAAATTGGACGTATGTATGTTTTGTGAATTACATTCTTGAGAATAAATCCTCCCCCCGTCTGTCAATTTTTTTTATTCTCAGGAACTAAACATACTGCAAGTGGTATCGATGCCCTAAACAACTGAAAGGGGAAAAAAACAATCATTTTTATATTTGCACTATAATGGTACAATGCTTATTTCAGCTCGTAAGACAACAGCCTCAGGATGCTGAATCAGTAAAAAGGTTTCAAAATGCTGGCAACAACTGAAGTAAAAAATTGGGGGCAATGGCAGAACACCTATGGCAACACAGGTAAAATCTAGCTAAAGAACTAAAAAGATCATCTTCAAGACTTCAACCGCCCCCTTGAAGTTTTCGGCCGCTTTTTGCCAAGGAGTTATTATTAAGAAATTAATACAGAATTCTATACTCAGTGAAAAATTCAAGCACCAGCAGCTTTCTTGCAGTAATTTTCAAGCCACTCCATGGTTACACTCTTCGGCCTCTCCAATGGCAATCCAAGAGCTCGGTCCCATATCAGCTGAATAAAACGGTAGACTGTTATCAGTTTCTCAATGCCGATTTACAAGGATAAGAGTTACAGTGCAGATAGTATTGGAGAAGAGGTGGGAGGAGGGGCTAGTAGTGGAGATTTACCTGTGAGCAAATGCCAATAGCTCTAGATACACCAAAGAGGACTGTATAATATCTGTAGAAAATTAAGTCAAAAGAGCTTATCAATTTTGCCTGAATCATTTTACAAGCCTGAACAATTTTATGAAGGAAAGAAATATGGAATATACCGTGCTTCAGATAAACCGTAATGGTTCAATAACACCCCACTGTGCGCATCAACATTTGGCCATGGGTTTTTGACCTGTAAAGTCGAAACTCATTATTCAATCTGATAAAGCCCATTCAGAACATCCGTGTTCAGAACACTAATAATAATAAATTAATTTGAAAATAGGCAGAGCTTTGTGATCTCAATATCAGAACAATAATATCTACAAGATGCACTTCAGACTGGACAAAAGCACAATAATTTTATTAGCATGCAATAACAAAATTAAATGGCTATCAGAATATTTTTCAGCACATGGAAAAGGGAAATGATACATGCATCTCAGATTTCAAGCACTAGCAAAGCTCAATGCTATTATTAAGTATTAAAATTCTTTGGCATTGCCAATGAAGTCAACAAAAGAAATATATTCTTAAAACCACTAAATTAATCTACAAATGTAGGTTGAAGCAAAAAACAAGTATCACATGTATAGCAGCTTACCTTGCCAAGTTCTGTAAGGATAGGAGGAACGACTTCATAAAGCTTTGAAACCTGCAAAAGAAAAATACACATCAGATAACACATTAGTTAGATCATATAAGAATAACAAAACAACACAGGGATACGGCAGTATTAAGGCTTAAGTTATAACCAGTTGAAACAATGGATCTTCAGGTAAGTGCTTCAATGCAAATTCTCTTTGGCAAGTGTATCTAGGGTCGGTCTTGCGCAGAACTCCATGCCCAAATCCAGGTACAACCTGCATTTAAAGAAGTGCACCAGAAAAGATATTAATCAGTTTTGACCTTGTAAAATGAAAGATACCCTTAAAATCACAAACCCTGTTCCCAACACCCAAGAATGCACAACTATGGGGAGAGGATGTGGTCCACTCTTTTGAAACAAAAGAAAAGTGATCAAGGAGCAAAATTATGACAATGCTAAGTAGAAATACGCAAGGCAGACAATAGATGGTGGTGGTTCCAGCTAATTGGCTTATGAAACGATGAGAACATGACCACTTTGAGAGTAGTAAGCCTTCACTTAAAGATCAAGAAAATAGGATACAAAAAACATTTGAACACCAGAACAAAAATTGTCAAATGTAAATTACCTTGCCGCTGTTTAAGGTTTTCCAGACATAATCCTTTAGCTGCTCTTTGGATATGTTCTCCCCACACTCCTCTACAACAGATTTGATCCATAATAACACTTCCTGTCATAATTACAAACAAGTAAGCACAATATAAGCAATGAATCATCTTGCAGGTGTAAAAATGTTAATGCATTACAAAAACAAAGAAATATAATGAACATTAAAGGGAACAGTGAAATCACCTGATTAGCCAAACCATGGAGGGGGCCGGCTAGACCATTCAATGCAGCTGCAAATGAGAGGTAAGGATCTGAAAGAGCACTGGCTACCTGATCAAGCAATTAATCAGTGAGTACCAAAAGCAAGTAGTCAAAGGAAGGTGATATAAGGGAAATAAATAACACTAGGGCATACATTCAGAGTCTGCATGTAACTGTCAGACATATAAGCATATTACAAACTCCACATAAGAATTGATAAACAAGTCCAAAAATATGTGATTTTTATAACCCCCAAATAGTATAACTTACCAGGTGACCAGTGTGAGCACTAACATTCCCACCTTCGTGATCACTGCAAGGCAGGGGATAGTTAGATGTGTCCTACTATAAAATCCAGATCAACCAAACCTATCAGATATCAAACTAAGTAGTATTGCCCACCTATGGATGGTAATATAGAGCCTCATAAGTTCATGTACAGCAGGGCTGTCATAACCTAACATGTGTGCAAAATTTGCACCATAATCCAAGTTGTCGTCTTTTGCTATAATTTGGGCATTCTTGTACATCCTTCACAAGAGTAAACAAGGTTTAAGTGAAACATAATAAAAGAAGCAATTAGAATAGTTGATCAGACATCATGATACTTCAAAGCACAATAAGAAGATTTATCCTTTCTTTCCTGTGAGAGGACAGGTACACATGAAGAGGAGAAGAAGACAATAACTAATATAAATTATGAATGCTATATACAGCCATCTAACCTGCGATATACATAGGAAGCTACAATTGGAACTTGAGCAATCAAACTGAGGGAGTCCTCATATGTTGGTTCCCAGAGCCTAAAAAAATAAAGTACGTGTAAGTGCTTTAAAAAATTGGACAAAATTCTCTAATCAGAAATTTGGGAAGTGAAAGCTCACTTCGACTTGTGAATCCCCTTTTCATATGCCTTCTGAAATTCACTGTTAACCTGAAAGAGGAAAAAAAAAATAACTTTAACAGAGTGATCATGAAGGAAGAAAGAAAAAGGTATTGCCATCTTTTTGACTATGCAGGGAAGTCACACCAATCAAGCATGTTCAGCGTAACAATTCAACCTTCAAAATTAAATTGGATATTCAAAAGAGAAGTAGGAACATAGTACGAAGTAGTTGATATTTGACCTGAAGAGCCATGACACCAGTTGCAAATTGAGTCATTGGGTGAGCCGTAACAGGTAAGGCATCAATGGTTTTATACACATGGTCTGAAACCAGAGAGAAGAGGATTACATAAATATTGTTGCATTCTGATGATAAACTTAAGAAAGCTTTAACATTTCAACTTTCTAAATTGATGCACACAACAAGTTTTAAAAGAAAAATGTTAAATAAATGAACATAACTACTCTGATAATCACAGAAGCTGGAAGGAAATAAGAAACAATAATTTATCCCAAAAGAACATAGGTCATTCCAATAGTACAGACATCAACATGAGATACTAAAGAAAAAGAGTGAAAAGAAATTTGAGATATTGAAAGACACAAAACCTGGAACAGTAGCACGACTGCTCAATTCTTGAGATAAGGAATCCACTTGTGCCTTTGACGGCACCTGTAGAGCCAATAACAAAGGAAAAGAGATTAAGAGAATTTTCCAAAAGCCTGGCCATGACAGTCTTCAAGAAGCAAGAATAAATTCATGAAAAGAAGAAAAATGAAGGGCCACTGTCCAAAAAGTAGATATGAACATGATTAAGGCTTTCCCTTACTCCCTCCAAATTGGCAGGGCAATAATGCTTTCATTTTAATCAATTTGCCACAATGTCTTACCTTTCCTGTTAGGAGAAGCCACAGCAGACCTTCAGGCATTGGCTCTCCACCAAGCTTTGCACCAGGTAGTAACTTCTGGCATTCAGGTATAGACAATCCCCTAAAGCGGATTCCCTGGTAGAATTGAGAAAAGGGATGCACAGAACAGAGAATTGATCAGCCTGAAACAGCTTCAACTCAGAGAAATCATAGTATCACATAATAGCACATACCTCATCTGGGTCAAGTAATGAGGTTTCCCACAATAATCCAGTCATTCCTCTCATACCACCAATTACCTTCAAAGGGATGACAAAACTCAATCAGGATTTATCATACACATTCCTTTAAGACATATAATTCTACATTTCTTCTATTAGTAAAATAGCTAAAGTTATTCCATTAATAAAAATAGCTAAAGAAATCTTTACCATATCTACTGTGATGTTTCCAAGTTGAACCTTTCCATGCTGTGACTTGATTTTCTTGAGGCGCTCCTGAAACAAAAATCAGAGAACAAGGAATTAAGAGGTATGGTCAAGTGAACAAAATACTACACCATATTAATAGCTGAAGAGCACACATTTCAGACAGAAGAAGCTGGAGCACATGCATGCACATACGTGTCAAACTTTTCAGTCAAGGAAATTATGTATCCATCCAGGCACAATTGGAAAAATGCAAAAATCTGAATTTCTTTGAACTTGCAAGAAGATAAAGAGGTATGGTTGGAATGGCAATAGTAGAACTGTTACAGTGATCATGAGTCATAACATACCTGTTGTTCTGGAATCAATTCCTGAAGCTGAGAACGGAGGTCCTGTTTAAAGAAAGGCAACAATGGTATGAGCATAGATTCAATTATTCAAATAATATTAGATTACCAAAAATCACACAGCACCAAGTTCATGCACAAGCGCAATAGTAACAAATTTTAAAAACAAACATGTTTATGATTTGCAGGTGAGCAAGGCAATGCTTCAATGTCTGCTCAATTCCTTTCCAAATAACATTACAGCATGCAAACTTCTAAAAATCAAATAGGAGCTGCAACAAGGCAGCATGCCACCTGATCCACACTATGCATCACAACGACACTTACCAGATCAGATGAGGTCTGAACTTGGAGCCAGCGCACCGAATTGCTAAGGTTAGGCTGCTGAACCTAAGATTCAAATACGAATGCATGTCAAGCCAGGGAAATCAGTAGAAAACATTAAAGTATCAAATCAAATAAGCTCACAAACACGCACACAACTGATATAGTGTGACTTACAGTTCGAGATCGCAACTTTGACAGTAGAGAAACGCTTCGGTAGAACACCATTGCTAGCAATCGATATACCACTGAAACAGCGTAAAATCCACGTAGATTCTCACAAATCAACAACTTCACCAGCACATAACATTAATTTCACGCGAATCCATACATACAACGATACGCAAAAAATCAACCGTTCACTTAAACCGAAATAGATTGGAGCAAGTGAAACAAATGAAACTAAAAATCAATTAGCAATTAATTGAGTAAAAATCGTTTGCAAATTAGCAGGAAGTTCAATCATTGTTCAATTATGCGAAGTATAATACGAACCAAAGCTTACCTAGAGAGACACTGGGAGAGATTAGGTGTATTGGGAGAGATCTGAGAGGGAGAGCATAGACTAATAAACGGGGTGGCTTTGGCCTTTCCTTAAAGAGCGGCTGGCTCGCCAGAAATATATATTTGATAAAAGAAAATTCCAATATGGCCTCCGTCTCCGGGTGCCCTTGTGATCGATTTGACTTTCAAAATTGCAGTGCGTTAAAATGGGGACACTTTGACCCTTCTTTTTTTCCAAACAATAAAAAGCCTAAATAACTTTCTTATGGAAAAAAAATTGATAATTAGGGGTTCTAAATTAGACTTTCCTCCAAATAAGAATTTAAATTAAACTTTTCATTTAAATATGAATTTAAGAATTTAATTAAACTTTATTTTAATTGTATACGATCGAATATATATCACTACAATAAACTGGTAAAACACAATTTAACAATTTTATTCTTAATTATCATTACAGAAATTATCAAATTTATATTTAAGTGGGAAGTTAATTGTGTGCGACTTGGCATAGACACTCGCATCTACTCATCTATATTATGCACATACGAAAAAAAGTACAATGAACAATTAATTTTTAGGTCATGATTACATTTAGGTAATAATTGTATATTATACTTATTAACCCAATGGTCAACCAATGTGTGCTAGTAGTTAGTACTTAGTAGTAGTATAAATACTTTTTTATGAAAGAATGTGAGTCGAAATGAACTCACCATTAAACCTATCAATTATGATTCTCTTGCCTTTTATCTCTCAGTTCTCCCTACTCATACATTTCTCATTGTGGCACTAAGGTTAAATTTATCATGCCAAGGATCTTGTGGTCCAGTGGCATTAAACCCTTCCCTTTATACGGGAGGTATGGGTGGGTTCGAGCCTCAATGGAGACAATTATGACTCTTGTGCTTCAATAGGTTGATAAAGTAGTTATGAACAGACACTGCATTGTAATAGAGTCAGTAGTATTAAAAAAAAAAAAAAAAGTTAAATTTATCATTGAAAGTTCTCTTCTTGAATAGTCCATGTGGATTTTTTTTTTCAAATATTTGTAAAAATCCTATGCTACTTGAAAACTTTCAAGCAAACCTTTTGTACTTTTTTAATACTTTTTTCGTTTTATATATTTATTATTTTATTATTATATTATAATAATATGATATGAAAGTAGTACTACTTTTGAAATTGATGAGTGAATTTTACAGAAATATAGAGAAATTAGTGAAAAAATATTAATTTGATTGTATGGAGATATATGACCTACTTTTAAATGGGACAGAATATTACATAAATGAAAATAGCCTAAATCAATAAGCCCTAACCTAGGCTATACGTGCCTTGTTCGGGCATTGATTTCTTACTTAATTATTATTTGTTTGTTTTTAAAGTAAATTTTATTTTTAATCCCAAATATTTGCCTTTTTTTAGTATGTACTGTGTATATTAATGTATAGTTACATGTCATGATGTAAAACAATTTATAGAGATAGTTTTTCACATTTCAAAAACATTCTTATGTCAGAAACTTCCTCCTTGCTTGTAATATAATATACTAATGTGTTTTTAAAAAGTTAGCATTTTTCTCCATGTCTTACTTTTGGTTTCCATGTTGCTTAAGCTGCATGCTAAATATTGTTGGAATAGTAATATGTTAGGAGTTTAATTGCTTGGTCTTCTCATGCAAGTCAACTGATTTTTTTCATTTTATTTTATTCTATTTATAGATATGGGATGATCTTTATAATTTTATTTTGCTTGGTTTTCACCATTCCCATCAACCATGTAACAATCTTTAATTTATTTATAATTGTTGGGTAAATCTTATCTATTAATGAATATATATATATACTAGTTTCAACCATGTAACAATCTTTAGTTTATTTATAATTGTTGGGTAAATCTTATCTATTAATGAATATATATATATATATATGTATATATATATATATACTAGTTTCAAATGCGGACAATGCTTCTTCTTGTACGATCAGTGTAGATTCACTCTATGTAAAAATGTAACATGCAGTATTTGAAAATACACCACAACGAATTAAATCAATGCACTACAAATTTAGTAGTATACACTAAAAAAACACCATACCACACTATACTTAATGACGCATTTTCGACACTTTGTGATATAATTATACCTACTTAATAATGAGAGATCGCTCCCAGCCGCCTAGGAATTGAAGTAGAGCCTAACCCAATGGATATACATAGATTCAATCTTTAAAATTTTAAAGAAATTACAATCTTTAAATTGAACGCTACTGACTTTGTAGTATCTGTTCATTTATATTTTCTCAACCTAATGAAGCACAAAGAGTCAACAACGTCTTGACCGCCCATGAGAAAGAGATTATATGCCATCTGAACACAAGTTACTTAGCAAAAAAAATTACAAATTTAGTAATTGATATTGTAAACGGCATAATGTAAAACTTTTCATGAAATCTAAAACTTGCAACAGTTTGTATGTAATCCACAACCACCTATAATACCTGCCATAGTACAATTTTACAGCTTAAATTTACACATAAATGGAAAAAAAAAAAAAAAAAAAGTACTCCGTATAAGATAAATCAGAAAACATAATCTATATATCTATATATCAATCCAATTCAGCAGGAATTGAAGAACAAATTAATATTAAAAAAAAAAAAAAAAAACCTAAATCAGACCAAGAATTAACTAACTCTTGCGTTCAAGCTCATCAGTACTGTCCTTGAAAGATGTGGATGATGATGATGATGAGGCGAAGTCCTTGGGAGGAATAGGACCAGGATAATAGGGCTCGCCGCCGGCGGGCAAGTCGGCGAGCGCCGCCATCATGCGGCGGATGCTGAGGGTGCGCGCCCTCTTGAAGCTGAAGGATCTCGCCGGCGGCGCGTCGGAGAAGACGGCGGAAGACTTGGATAGGATGAAGTAAACCAGAGCTTGAACTAGGAGGAAGAGCCCCACCTTCACCAACATGTCTTCGTCAAACTCCATTTTCTATTGATTTCTGAGAAATAAAATCGAGAAAGATATTGAGAGGTTGTGATTTGAACACCAAAAGATGATGAGGATTGAGGATGAAGGATGGATAATGCATTTACATAACGCGTTTTATATATAGAGGCCGACCGGAGAGAGATTAGAGATTGATTTGCAGTATGGAGTTTCAATTCCCATGCTACCCCACTTCAACAATTGACACGTGGAATCTAGAATTTAATTACTTGATTAGGAACATACGGCATCTTAGTCGGACTTTATCATGTGATAACTTTTACAAGAATGTTGTGGAAGAAAAAAAATCATTTATCGAGTCTCACAACAATCGTGTGGAAGCAACATTTTAAAGTAAGAGATTTTTTGTGCGCAGTAAGTAAAAATTTAGTCTCATATTTAATTGAATTACCGTGATTTATATACTTTCAGATATTTTGTGGGGATGGAGCGTGTGGACTTTTGGGATTTAGAATTAATTTTTCGGAAGGAGGTATTTGAAAATTTTTGTTTGTCTATTAAACATTAATTATTAGCCAAATCAAACATTCAAACCTAAACATAATGTATTTTTATTGCGAGATGATCAAATTTAGGTTCTCTAATTAATATTTAACTAATCAAAAAGAATAATTGTCGCATTGAAACATGTAAGGCTAGTATAACCAAACATTGATTATAAATGTTTGTGTTTGAAGTTTGGAATAAGTTGTAGAACAAATAAATATTACGGAGTAGATTTTTATACAAATTTTAATATATTTATCACGGTAAAATAAATTCGAATTCTGTTTACCAGCTGTCCCAAATTATTGATTAATGCTTCTTTTTTTTTTTTAATGTTTATTGGGCTTAGTAAGGGAGGATTTGTAGATGAAATTTTGGCGTCTTTAGTGCACAATTTTCTCCGGAGGCTAGTGGAAAAGGCAAAGGAAACAGAAAGTATGGATTGTTTAACAATTAGTTAAGTTGCGTGTGAAAATCTGGTGCAGCACGTTTCTTGCAAGGGAAAATTACGTAGAAATATAATTCAAAAAATTATACTATATAAAACAAATAGTGCCAGTCAGCTAAAGTCACAAAAACATTTTCTTGGCAATTCAAGACAAAATCTAGAATAGAATGGTAAGACCATATGATATATAGATGCATTGTTTCCCTCCTCATCATCTAGAAACCATGAAAAGGAAATTCATGCTTTTCACACGGTAAATTGAATC
>CM008342.1:5848831-5860586 GCA_002525835.2 Ipomoea batatas | reverse complement strand
AAAAAAAAAAAAAAAAAAAAAAAAAAAAAAAAAAAAAAAAAAAAAAAAAAAACAAAAAAAAAAAAAAGAAGAAACGGAATGCCCATCCGCCCGTTATAGTCTAAGCAATATGTAAAGAGTGGTACCTTGAGAAGAAACGGCCGGTCGGAAATGAACGCCATGATCTCCGGCGACGTCGAAGAGGCCCTCAAATAACCGAACCAACCGTGGCCGGAGCTGAAACAATGCCGCGCCTACGCCTACACAACGTCGGACACTACAAATTAATTAAGGAAGGCTTTTTCGTGGTATTTTGATAATAAATATAAAATGGTAAAGCGGATCAGATCGGAGGGGCGGTACCGGATATACGAGTTGGTGGGTTCTCGGACCAGGTGGTGGTCGGTTTGTTGAGATTTACTAATTTTCAGGGGAGTTGTGTTATGATATATTATTGTATTGTATATTTGTATGTAAGAAAATGAGTGAATGATTGATGCTATGCCCCCACCCCCACTGACTCATTCAGTGGAATCCCTTTTTTACCTTTAAAAAAAAACTTGCAGTTTCAAATTTTTAACATTTTTAACATATAATTCAATTAATAATTATATACATAAATTCAATTTATTTAGAAGTATATAATCTATTAACAAAAATTATATAATAAATTAACTGTATATACATCATTTAAATATCATTTTAACCTTCATTTACAATGTTATAATTTGTCCTATAACAAAATTAAATCTGTACTTCTCTTTTTGGTCCTTGTTAGGATTCGAGCATTTTTCTTAGCTTCTTCTCTTTCTCCCACAAAATAGCTTTAAAAAAGCAATTGAATTAGAAATCCAATAAGTCATGAGTAAGAAAACCTACCAAGTAAATTTTACTAAAGTATATTGTGCTTTGGCAATATTTTCACTACATAGTGATGTGCTATCACATGCTTGTTTGACTTTTAGGTGGATTGGTAGAGAAATATGATGACCTTTCCGCATAAATATAATAATATAATTATTAGTTGATCTAACACCATTTTGTACATTTAATTGAATATTATTTCATAAATGCACTTCTAATTTTATTTAAATATTTAGGTGATCTCAATTTTGTCAAACTAATCTTAAGCTCATAGGACCCCACTCCTAGAACCATTGCAGAGGTAAATCGCCAGTCACACATAGTCTTCATGTGCGCACAAAGAATTCAATATATAACTTCTAGCATTCTTTGCGCATATTTCCCATGCATGCTTCTAGTGAAATTTGAACCCTCACACTGTCGCCTCTAATACAGTAATGGCCTAAGTCAAGCAATGAACCAACTATTTTAAGTTCAAATACACTTTTGATTACCTGGACGGCCGGACTTAAATCAAAACTACATTTTTATGATCAACAAACCTAAACTAATTTCAAAAGATTTACTTTACTAATGATTATGGATGCAGGGTTTAAATGGAGATATGAACTTGACTTTATTGTGGGCACGACTATATAAATATTTAAAAACATATAAAACATTTAATCAAGACACTTCTCGCAATTTAACTCATTCGCGAATCACAAAGTCAGGACATGTGAGAAAAGAAAAGAACAAGCCAACTACAAAACTCAAGGCCAAGCCCAAGCCTAGGCAAGGGCAAGCTGGGCCTGGATGTTTGGAAGGGGTCCACCACTCTATTCTTTATACCATTACCTTTTATATATATTGTAAGATTTTTCTTATAATGATTCAGTATATATACATTTATGTTATTGAATTATAAGTTAGCTAAGTTGGTAGAATTTGTGGATTGTATTTGTATGCTCAATGTCAAAGGGTTGAATCCCCTCATATATCATCATATGTATATTTACATAGAATTTATTATTTTATCTAATTAATTATGTTTATATTTAAATTTGTGAACCATGGTCCATAAAATAATGGTTGAAAATGATATGACCGAGCAAGTGGACGAACTCAAGGCCAAACAACCTCTACAACATCTATAGCAAATAGTGGTTAAATGCTGTCGAAAAACTCATAAACACCATAAAGCTCCGGGTTAATGTTGAAAATATAATATCAGTTAATAATGTTATTTTGTTGCATTCCAATGCAATGCATGTGTTTAGTGTATGTATAAACTATTACTACGTATAATATATAGAAGGTTTAGGTCATAACATGTTCCAGGTGAAAAAATAAGACTAATCTAAGGTTAGATCAAATTTGAGGATTATTGCTGGAAAATAAGAAAATGTAAGTCAATTTTATAAATATTACACGCTTAAATTTTTTGTCATAATTATTATAAAATTAATGTTCTTTCTTTTTTATTAGAAATAAAGATTAAAAAAATGTCATCTAGCTACACACCAAAGCCTAAAAACTCAAAAAAAGAAGAAGAAAAAAAAAAAACAATAACAACAACAACAACAACAACTGAATCTTTGAACAACATAAATTCATGCAATTCAACCTAAAATGACATTTTCACCTAGTAATAAGCTAATGTGGTGATTACCAAATTTGAAAATACTTTTTAAAATTTTACTTTAATAATTCTAAATTAAAAAAAATCCCCCACGCCATCCTCTACCTTTGTCTCTAGCTTGAGACAAAGAGGCTGAAAGGTACCTCTCCGGCTAGACTCTGGCCTAGAGACGAAGAGATCTCTAAAAAGACTACTCCTTCGTCTCAGGCTATGGAGATAAAGAGACAGTCTGATCTCCGGTCATAGAGATGAAGAGACCTTCGTTTCTGACAAAGACAAAGGCAATGGAGGGGGTGAATAGTTTATTTTTTATTTTTAAATAATTATTTTATTTAAATTTATTAAAATATTTTTTTTTAAATAAGCATTTTCATTTTTGGTAACCACAGATTCAATCTATTACTACATAAACAAAGTATTTTACGTTAAATTGCATAAATTTACGTTATTCAGGGACTCAATTATAACTTTTTTTTAATATGTATCTAGTTGAATAACCTTTTTTACGTTATTCAGGGACTCAATTATAACTTTTTTTAATATGTATCTAGTTGAATAACCTTTTTTTTTTTTAGTACTACGGACTCTAAACGAGTTAACAGTTGACTCCACTGACGCTCGAATTCACTCCCATCATACATGAAAGTGTTAATCGAGACACTGGGTGCCACTTAACCACAAGGTCTTTGGCAGTTGAATAACCTATTTGACCCAAAACTTTATAAACTCTAATGGACGCATGGAGCACCTCTTTTAGGCTAAAAGTTATTATTTATTGGTTACAAAATACAAAATTTATTATTTATTGATGCATGAAGATGAAGCTCTCAAGTCTCAAATGAAAGACATTATTAAACTCATAGACTTAGCAGTTCCTTAGGTTACACTAAGGTTCTTCAATTTAGTTGAAGTTATAAGTCTCGTATCACAACAAACAATAATAACCGGTGAACACCCAACCTCCGATTCGCGAAGGACAGATGCTCTTCACAAGACGCTTAGCTCTACGCAGGCAACTCGCACAATCCGACGCCGTCATACCGTACATGCAACGAGCGTTGCCGTACACCGGCGGGCCGCCGGTGGCCGGAGGAGAAACCACGTACAAGTTGAATCCGGCGATCGTCGGCGTGGAACGAATTAAATCGGTGAAAACATAGTCCAGACTCGCCCCTAACCGGCTCTCTTGCGTGTATTCTTGGACGTTGCATTGATAGGAAATAGCGCCGGAATTCTCGGCGCTCCTCGCCGGAGAAGATGATAGGATCAAGGTTGCTGAGAATAATAATGTCGGGATTATCATCGTTAGACGCCGCAATGTCATGTTGCGAGCACTTAGCAGAGACTAAGGATTTTAGGTGTTTAAATATGGGTAGGTTTGGGTGCTGTCGCCGTCGATCATTGTATGGTATAATGGTATATACTGTAGTTTGTCGCCGGCGTTTCTTGTTTTAAGCTGTCGGATTTCGTTTCTAAGCTTAATTAGAGGATAATTATGGGCGGCGGACAATGTAATTTTTAGTATATACCCAAATCAAGATGCTGAAACGATGCAATCAATTTTTTTTTTTTTTAAACCTTGCAATCAAGTTACTATGGAATAATCTTGCCTAAGGCAAGGTAGTTTTAGCAGGTAGACTACAAATGACCTTGTGGTCTAATGACATGAAGTGATTTTTATAAGTTATAGGTTCAAGCCTTGTAGAGGCAGTATTGATTTTTTGTGCATCAGTAGATTTATGGTTACATATTATCACAGTTGCAAAACTCGGTCGCCTAGGAGCTAGAGGCCCCTACGCCGCCTCTAGGCGGCCGCCTAGGACCTAACTTGACTAACGAGGCCGAGTTAACTCGCCCAACTCGACAGAGTTAGCCAAGTTAACTCAGGTGAGTCGGCCTTGTTAATTTTTTTTTATTATATTTATATATATTTAAATTTATTTATTTATATAAATAAGAGAAATAAGATATATATATATATACCCATACACATGCACTATTTTTTTTTTTTATTATTATAGGTCGTCGCCTAGGCACCGCTTAGGCGCTTGCCGCTAGTCTACCACCCGACTAGCGTCTCCTGCAACCATGCATATTATTATGTTTTTCCTGTAGATTGTAGGCACGATGCATCTAAACTACCTTTTTTTTGGGTGATTAGGAAAATCGAACTCGATTAGGAGAATCTTACAGAAATCAATTCAAACTTGTGAATTTTATATACGAGAGTTATGTTTCACACACTCGACTAATGTTCAACTACCAATGTTTAGCTATTAACAAAAAATAATCTCAATGAAAAATACGGAGTACATAAATTAACCAATGTAGGTACATTAATACGGAGTATATCTTACAAAGTAGATGATGATTCAGAATATAATTTGTCTACGAACTGTGCTTAAACCAACTTATCCATACCGGCCCATATACATTATGGGCTTAATTAATTAGCCTATATTGAATTACTATCTAAAAGCATAGCTCTCGTATCTCATATAACAAGAACCACCTATCAAAACCCAACCTCCAATTCGCAAATAACAGCAAACACTGACAATATCCTTAGCTCTACCCAGGCAACTGAAACATTCTGCCGCCGACATACTGTTCAGGCAACGCCCATGCCCGTAAACCGGCGGCCCGGCGGTGCTGGGAGGAGAAACATCGTACAAATCGAATCCTAAACTCACCGGCGTCGAGTTTACCAAATCCACAAAAACATAGCCCAGACTCGAACCAAATCCGCTCCCTTCTCTATAGCTCTCTGCGTTGCATCCATAACTTATAGTTTCATCGGAACTGTGCGCAGAACCGATCATCCATAACATCAACACTGCTGCAAGGAATCTCATCTTGTTATTGTTGGTTTCTCGATCTGTACTACGTAGTACTGTTCCTCGGTGTTGTTTAAATACGTGTGGGTTTAGCTGCTGTCTATGACTCGCTGGCATTGTATGGAATATGCTTTATTTCGCATGTCTGTCGTTCATTTCTAAGCTTGCTTAGACGATGATTAGGTATAGGTAGTATATATAGGCGGATCGGACAGTATAATATAATGTTGGTTATTACTTTCTAAAATGAGGTGATCAAGCTAAGTTGAAATGGAATCATCTTAATTGCCGATTATAATCAAACTCCAGCGCTTGATATGAGTCTTGCACGTGTGTATATATACACAGACACTAGATCAGATGCCAAGGATGTCTTGCGGTGAAAAATAGAGTTAAACTTCAACCATTGATTTTGTCATCCAAAATGAAGGAAAGGAAATTGTAAATAAATAAATAAATAAATAAAAATCAGGTGGCATTATGATAATTTAGTATAAATAAATTTATTTTTTTGTGGTGCATTATTTTCATTTGTTGAGTGCATATTGTTGTTAATTCTTCAAGTGCATATTTTGTCTTTTAGATTGTATAGTTTACCATCTAATGAATATTTACTTTTTTTTTTTCTCTAGATGTATTATTTTTCTTCTTGGGGTGAATATTGTTCATTTGTATATTGTTTCTTCTTCAAGTGCCGCATGTATTTTCTTCTTTGAGTGCATAACTTAGAGTTTAAAGTATATAAGTTTAGACCGTTTGGTGCAAAACTTTAACGGCTTGTTTGGTTGGATGTAGTTTGGGGGAAATTGCAATTCAGTGAATTCCCAAACTATAGTGTTTGGTTGGAGGGAATTGCAATTCCGCAGAATTGCAATTCCCTCAAAATGATGAATTGCAATTCATGGGGTACGGTGGAGAGGAGGGGCAATTTGTTGGTGTAAAGACAATTTTGCCCCTCCTCCCATACCCTTTGTCTTTTTTTTTTTTTTTTTAAATGAAAGAATTATTATTATTATTATTATTTTGAAAGAATTATTATTATTATTATTATTATTATTATTGTTGTTATTATTATTATTTTTAAAGAATTATAATTATTATTATTATTACTACTACTATTACTACAACATCTACCACAACATAAGGGCATTTTAGTCATTTTGTCGCTTCTTACCTTTCAAATCCCTGTACTCCTATTTCTGCATACCAAACACTGTAATTTCAATTCTTACTTTATTCATTGAATTGCAATTCCACCGAATTACAATTCTTTTCCCCCCAATTCCCTCCTCCCAACCAAACGCCCTGTAAAATGTTATCTTAGCACTGTAAGGTGCAAAAGTTTGCACCTTATTAGGATGCATGTGTATATAGCTAGAGTTTAGCCTACGAGTGCATACACTTTAATCATTAGGTGCATAACTTTGTTGTCTTAAATGCATATCTTTGAAATTGCATGTGCATACTTTTCAACCTTTAGGTGCATAACATTGAACTTAATATGCATAACTTTGAAAACTAAATGAAGATAAGACACGAGTGCATGTTTCAGAAGCACGTTTATTTTTTTAAATAAGAAAATAAAAATTCCCTCATTCTGGACATGATGGTAATCATATGGCATTATGGTGTAGTTTTGGTTTGGCACCTCTATACAAAATTGTATTTATTTATGAAAAAAGGCCAATCTAAATCAATTATTCTTCCCTAGATAAGCCTTATATTTCTTATATCATTCTCATACCATTAGTTATGTCTCTATTGTACCATAAATATCCAATTACTATAGGGACCCTATTACCCCATACGTCACATCTGTTATACTATAGAATGTGAGTTATATTATTTATGTTATTATTATTATTTGTTATTAGTCTTGTTGTATGGTCAATATGTATTGTGTGGCTTAGAATACTTTGCTGTAACTATCCTATTGTATAGGAGTCAATCAGGTAGTTTAGAGATATAGGACTCTCTTGTACTGAACGTTCTGATTGAATCATATTATTCAAAACTCATCTGGTATCAGCTAGTGATAGGAAATTTTCTCTCTCTCTCCTTTTCCTACCACTATGTCGATCAATTCTGTCACCGAGCGTCCGGTTGAGACCACCACCGCGGCTGCTCCGGTCACCAACACCAATCCGCTATCCTCAGCCCACCATTTCGTCTCCATTAAGCTTACGACCAGGAACTTCCTGTTACTGAACGTTCTGATTGAATCACATTATTCAAAACTCATCTAGAATATCATAACGAAGGCAAGAAAAGATAATCTACAATCTACATCCATATCTATCTGATCTACGCATTCCTTAAACCCGAGAGCTAGCCCTCCATACCAAATTGTACATGTACTAAAATATCTAGCAAGATATCTTATTTAATTTTTGTTTGAATTGGCACCTTTATACCAAATTGTATTTATTTATTTTTCCCCTCAACTTATTTATATTTTATTTAATTATTCAACCATATGGAGGGAAACTCGTAATCATTATTCAAAAATCAAAAGACGAGCTGAGTTTACCAAATGCACACCCTCACATAGTGATTACAAACCTCACTCGTCACCCAACAAATGTTAAATCAGTAAAAACATAGCCTAAACGTGCACCGAACCAGCTCTCTTCTATATATATATTTTTGGTTGTTGCATGGATAGGAATATGGGATATAGCACCAGCAAATAAATTTACTTCTTCTAGACTAATTGAAGCATTGAAATATTTATTTTTCACGATACAACAAATTTCTGTATATAATTTGAATAACCACTCAAACAATACTCCCTAGTTGAAAAGAACATTAAGCACAACAAACTATACCTTGATCGGAACACCTGATTTATAAATAAGATATTCATCATTGTATCACAAAAAACATTATTAATTCCGTCAAATTTTCATCAGTAGAGAATGAGCCAAATGTTTTTAAGTGAAGATATCTGACTAATCTTAGCGTTGCCTATTGATTTTTGCATACTGTAGGACTAAGTCCCACGTGGGCTCCAATTCCAACATTTGGCATCGACATGCACCACTTAACTACGTTAATCCTCAAAATCCAAATTAATGAATTGCCTGTAGACTTTGTGTATATATAAATGTTCCAATGAATTATGAAAATCCCTTCTTTCGTAAAAATTTACGAACTTGAAGATAAATGCATATAAACATTTATATAAATATACATAGTCCTAAATTTCAGTACATAATACGCATAATCTCCCTTGAAATAGTTTATATGTACATTCATATTAATTCACAAGTTCTTATGAGAAGATGGATTATTATTTGATCATTAATATATGCATACTTGTAGATTAAGATATGCAGTCCAAATCACAATTACTGCAGTAGGGGCCAGACCGCAACGCTCCAAAACAACAGTTAATGGCTTTACTTTTGATCCTCGAAGACATCAACCCGTTAAGATAATGTGCCGGCCGCCATAGAACCATCCAACAAATAAAATAAATATTTACCAACCCTCCACAGATATGATTACTATAAACAATTTCTGATTAAGTTCATCATAATTAATTTAATAATTATAAATTTTAAGTTTAATTCTGGAAATTATATATTGATTTTTTTAATTTGAATTGATCAGTTGACAAACCTAAATTAGATTACCATAATCAGCTATAAATAATATATATTGATTTATTTCATTATGATTTTCTTTTCTGGTTAAGGTCATTAGGTGAATTTTACCTAAAAGTCTAAAACATAAAACACACTTTTAAATAATGATAGCATATGTATTTTTCGAATCAAAAGACGTGATCATCTCATAATTTTGCACTTACTATTATTTACATTTAGGGAAAATTGTAATTTTTGCCCCTCCATAATATGCCAATTATCAATGTCATCCCTGAATTATTAGTGGTGTAAATGTTGCCCCTCAATTTTCAAAAATGGTACATATATTGCCCCTCCCGTAACGAAGGAGGGGCAATATTTACACCACGGGAGGGGCAATATATGTACCGTTTTTTAAAATTGAGGGGCAATATTTACACCACTAATAATTCAAGGGTGACATTGATAATTGGCATATTATAGAGGGACATAAATTACAATTTTCCCTTACATTTATTTTATAAGCACAAAAAGTTAATTAGTAATTTTGCTCTTGACATGTGATGTTTATGACTGCAATGGAATTACTTATTTAATTCCGTTAATGGGAAAAGTGTTGATGAGCACTTGTCAATTAGCTCCAAGGAAGGTTTCATCTTTTTTACCATTCTTGGAAGAAAAGAAACAAAATATAGTAAAGTTGATATCAATATTCCCTTTTTATTAATAAAAAACATTTATACAGTTAGGTTTTTTTTTTTCTTTTCTTTTTGAGTGATTGAGAAAAATGTAGCTAATTTGTGCCTGCTCTCTATTTTTCTTTTTGTTTTGAGTGCATAGAGAAGCCCGAATGCTTGAGTAGTACTGATTCGAACCACAACCACCAATGCAACTTAGTGTTACTAAACCACAAAGTTTTAATAGAAAATTGACATTTAATATTATTTAAGGTGTACATAAGAAAACTTTATTCCTATTTAATAACTCACAAATCATAATAACCCACCAGATTAGACAACCTTCAAATACTAGAATCAGTAGGTTAATAGGGTAGTTATGAACAGATACTGTAGTGTAATAGAATTAAAATTATACTGTATAAAGTATTGTGAGCTTTTACGATGCAAATTAACATTGATTGATGTCTATATATACACTTTTGTATTGAATTATTTCTGTCAAAACATTGTATCCGCATGTATTAATATCTTAGAATTTTCAAATAAGGAGAGATGGATACAAGAGAAAGATTACAAGCACAAACAACAAAGAGTACTTTGCAACAAGTCAAGAGTCATCAAAAAGAAATTAACGTTAAAGTCACTTCGAGAATTTTAATGACAAATTCCGTGCCTTTATAAGTAGTTGTTGGAATCAGAGTAGAATCTCAAATCTCAATCGTTTCTCAGTCAATGGGAATGGGACCGGCGGCCATGGCAGAGCTCTTCATTACCAGAATTTCCCTTTTTCCCATTCTGTTTTTTCTTTCCTCGTACGCGGCTGAGCTTCCGATCAATGTATGGCCCAAGCCCGTATCCTTCGATTGGCCCAGCCCAGGCGCGGTTCTGCTCAGCCCGAACTTCACCGTGGTCTCGCCGGGCCACCCGTACCTTAAGCCCGCCGTCGACCGTTACACCAACGCCGTGAAAACGGAGCACCACCGCCCGTTAATTACGCCCGCTCTGAACCTCACGTCGCACACGCCGCTTAAATTACTTAACATTACCGTCAATGACGTGGACGCGCCGTTAGCTCACGGCGTCAACGAGTCGTACACGCTGTCCATACCGTACGGCGACGGCGGCTCGGCTTATCTCTCGGCGGAGACGGCGTGGGGCGCGATGCGCGGGCTGGAGACATTCTCGCAGGTCGTGTACGGCGGCGGCGGCGAGGAACTCCGCGTCGCCGCCGGGCTGAGAATCTCCGACGCGCCGATTTTCCCTTACCGGGGGGTTTTGCTGGATACTTCGCGGAATTTCTATGGAGTGGAGGATTTGTTGAGGTTGATTAGGGCGATTAGTATGAACAAGATGAACGTCCTTCACTGGCACATTTCGGACTCGCATTCCTTCCCGCTGGTGCTGCCGTCGGAGCCGGAGCTGGCCCGCCGCGGCGCTTACGCCGAGGAGATGACGTACTCGCCGGAGGATGTGAAGAAAGTGGTGGAATTTGGGCTGCAATATGGCGTTAGAGTTGTGCCTGAGATTGACATGCCCGGTAGCCTCAATTTCTCCATTTTTTAATAAGTAGCCATAATAAAAGGATCGCAATGAATTAAACTATTAATTTATTTATAGCTAGACCAGTAGATTGCTTTCGTGGGAATTGAGATAAACCAGTCTATGTTGTCTCCTGGAATCTTAGTTGCCCATAGGTAAGGCTAATAGGTTGCTTGACTTGCTTCGGGAGTGGAGATAAACCAGCTTCTGAGGCGAATGGATTGTTTTTGTCGGGAGTCCTAAGTTGCCCATAGTTTAGACCAATAGACTACTCCCTAGGTAAATTAGCTTAGGTTATCCGATATCAAAAGGTTGCCCATAGCTGATGCTAATAAGCTGCTCGGGCTAAGAGTCGAGTTAAACAGCTTAAGTTGTCCATAGTTGCCCATAGCTGATGCTAATAAGCTGCTCTGGTTAAGAGTCGAGTTAAACCTGTTTAAGTTGCCCATAATTGAGTCCAATAACTTGTTCTTGTTAGAATCAAATTTGTAACTTATAATTACTAAGTCACAGCCTGACGAACTTGGTTTGGGATTTTGGATTGCCCCAATTTATCCCTTTCTTGCTCCTACTCCTTTTTCTTTGCATATCCAGTAAAAAGTTTGCATTTTTATATGATAATGTTAGTTCTTGATTTGTGAAATT
>CM008342.1:5819574-5844988 GCA_002525835.2 Ipomoea batatas | reverse complement strand
AAAAAAAAAAAAAAAGGCGTCGTTTTTTGACCCAACCCAGGTCCACCTTGCGAGTCCACGGCATAACTATTGGTCCAATTCAATCTGGGCCTAATTGATGAAGTATCTTATACAATGTATAAATATTGGGCCATACTGTTTGGGCCGGTTCAAATTAATGAATTATAATGAATGATGGAGCACATAAGCTATGGTGTTCCGGGTAGCAGGCTATAGCAGCTCCCCTCCACCTCGCACTCTCGCCGGTGGATAAGGATAGAAAGAACCATTCTTTCTCCATTTTCTTCTTCTTCAGAACCGCCATGTCTATCTCTTCTCTCCGCCTAATGCCACCGCCCACGGCGGCGGCCACCAATGCCGCCACGAATTTCCGCTCCTCGTTCCTCGTCCACCTCCCTCTCCGCACGCAAAACCCCCAAAAATCACTCTCTCTCCGCCGCCCCTGCTCCCCAATTTCGGCCTCCATGGAGGCCGGCGTGGGCGTAATGGGGACGAAACTCGGCATGATGAGCTTCTTCGAGCCCTCCGGCACGGTCGTTCCCGTCACCGTCATCGGATTCCGCGAAGGCAACATTGTAACTCAGGTCAAGACCGATGCTATTGACGGCTACAGCGCCGTCCAAGTAGGGTACCGCCGTGTCCGTGACCGGAAACTCACCAAACCCGAAATGGGACACCTTCAGAAATCGGGCGTAATTCCGTTGCGCCATTTGCAGGAGTTCCGGCTCCAGTCCGTCGACAGCTTCGAGCCGAACCAGCAGCTGGTCTTCAGCGAGCTTTTCAATGAAGGTGACCTAGTTGATGTCTCCGGCACCACCATTGGAAAAGGGTTTCAAGGTATTTCTGCATACTAAATGGATACATATATTGATAATTGCTTGTTCAAAGATAATGGTTGTCATGTGAAAGGTTAATTTTGAGCCTTTCTAGACTTAATATAGCTGATTATCTATGTAAAGATGCAAGCTTTTGTAGTGTAATACTGTAAACATTCAAGAATTGTGATATATATTTGCAGCATTAGGCTAGTACGTAGTAGAAGTTTTCGAAAAGAGTGTTATTGTATCTTTGACCAAAGAGATAAACCTACAACCACTACCACTACCCCTACCCGAGGGTGTAGGCTTGATAAACCTATCTTGTTACCCTTTTTGGCAATGGACTATAAGGAAGTAAACAACCTAGGTTGTCTATAGTTGATTGACTCAAACAGCTCAAACCAAGAAGGCCAATGGGTCGTTCCCATTGGGAATCAAACTTGAAACCTTGTGGTTAGCAAGCCAACAGCGTGACCAACTTGGTTGGGGTTGCCCCAAGTGTTATTGTATCTTGATGTTGATGGTGCTTGAATCTTGATATAGAGCTTGGTGATGCTCATGTTGTATCTAAAGCTATTAATATTGATTCATCTGAAAGCTAAATTTATTAGAAATGGCGTGGTGCCGTGGTGATATTGCTTGCATTATCATTTGAGGATTTCACATGGGCGTTTTGAGCTTTTCCTTGATAACTCGTGCAATTTGGATTTGTTTTGTGTCATCATATGATCATTTGATGCCATGTTTACAGTAATTGGCTTGTGTCAAAACGATCCTTGTCTAGTCATGTTGTATTATTCCACTGTTTCTTTAGACTTCAGAGTCTATGTTTATCTCCTACTTTGATGTGATAAAGTGTAATCTTTGAGTGAGTTTTGCCATAGTGAAACACTGATCAGAAGCATTTTGAACTTTGCCACCAGGTGGAATCAAAAGACATAATTTCAAGAGAGGTCTTATGACTCATGGATCGAAGAGTCATAGACAGCTCGGTTCAATTGGTGCTGGAACGACTCCTGGGCGCGTGTATAAAGGCAAGAAAATGCCTGGAAGAATGGGAGGGACGAAGGCAAAGATCCGAAAGCTGAAGATTGTCAAGATTGATGAGGAGCTTAGGATTGTAATGGTGAAAGGGGCTGTTCCTGGTAAGCC
This sequence comes from Ipomoea batatas, assembly GCA_002525835.2. Taxonomy (NCBI): domain Eukaryota; kingdom Viridiplantae; phylum Streptophyta; class Magnoliopsida; order Solanales; family Convolvulaceae; genus Ipomoea; species Ipomoea batatas. The sequence goes on along the minus strand of CM008342.1, from coordinate 5,843,018 downwards.
GGGAAACCTTCTAAGAATCGCTCCCGCCAAGATTGTAGGGAAAAACATCCCAAAGAACTAGCCCCGTTTTTGTACTCAACTGTCAAAATTGATGTGATGTATTCATTCAACCAGTAGCGTTTTCGTCGAAACAATATTTTCAATTTGAAAGATATATATAAATGTTGTGGTTACAAAACTTCTGTTTTCAATCTTGTATGTATAGATGGAAGTTAAACTATCTTATACAGGGTGAAAAACAGAACTACCAGAAGAAAGGTGCCCAAGCCAAAGAACCCTTCTGCATCATATTCAAAGCCACTGCTTTCATGGTATGTGATGGAAGAAGCCTTCATTTCTGGCACAAATGTTGCAGACAATTGCACCAGCCACAAGAAGAAGAAAGGTAGCAGCAGCATGACCACAACAGTTGTGCCTCCATTAATGGATGTCGAAATGGTCGGTCCGACGATGATCAGGCTGAGGAACCCTAGTATGAGAGAAGGAACCACTGGTGAAGGCCCTCCATTGGTCATTGCCATGAATATGCACACCTCTAATCTCTGGGTTGCTTCAAAGAGAACAGAGGAGATACTGTGGTCTGTGATCAAAACTGGCAATATAAACAAGAGGTCCTGCTTTTTTTTATATGGCAATGGTCAAATGTTGTTATTCCTTTGAATGATGTTTTCTTCTCTGAGGATCTTTGATGCTGAAGAGTGTCTTTACTATTGCAAAAGACAAATGATGTCTCAACTCAAACACAATTTGCAAGAATATAGGGATTCTAGTCATCTTTGAAGAGATCAACCAAGTAGTCAATGTATGACCACAATTGACAACTTCTGCCATGTCACAAGGATCAAACATTTTCTGCTCATCTTTAAGCCACATAAATGGCAGTTGTTATACTGTGGCAAGATAAATGGCAGTTGTTATACTGTGGACCATGCACCATGGCTGATACTGCAGTTGTGTTGAAAGGGAACTGCAGTTACACAGAACAGACTAACAGAGGCCGTTTCATTGCCGTGTGTTGAACACCTCTGTTCCGCGCAATTGCAGTTCCCTTTCAACACAATTGCAATATCAGTTCAACACAAATGCAGTATCAGCCATGACCATAGTCCACAATGCATTGTGGGCCATGACTAAGCCAAGGACTAGACAGATTTCCCTTCAAAATAGATCACTGAACCACAACTAAAAACAACAGATATCCAGAGTAAAGAATATAATACTCAAAAACATGTGTGTAAAGTGCATGGAAAATGATCAAAATAAGAGCTGCTGAAACTGCAGCAGCCCAACAATGTCATGTGAAAATTTTCATTCCCCGGATATCATGTAGCTCCGACAATCAGTGTAATGTAACACTAGACTTCCTGCCATGCGGTTCAGCTTAAACTATTTACTACCATCATCATAAGTATCGCTAAAGCTAAGGCCTCCTGCTACAAAATTACAACACTATACATTCACAGATGTGGAAACCATGCCGCGTTTTCCCCTTTCTCAGCATCTTCACTCACACAGAGGGATTGTACCGTAGATGTTGCTCATAGAAGTTTATCAACTGCACAGTTTAGCAAGATCGATCCAATAAGTAACTGCAGCCTTATAATGCTACACAACCACAAATTCCTAAAGACGCAAATTAGAATTGAAAATGAGAGAATTTTGTATACCAGAAGTGGATTGTTTGCCTTCAGAAATTTGTTATCCACTGTCACCTCTTTCCCATCGGACCTGTAGTGCAGAACGCAAAGAGGTCATCATTATTTGCACCAACCGAAAATATTTAAAAGAACTTTATGGTTTTACCCACCAAATACTCGAGGTTGGTCAAGTCATTGGGAAACTTGCAGTAAAAATCTCATTCTATTGTTTGGTTTCTAAAGGATTGCACTTTCAACATTTTTGTCACAGATTATACATCCATAGCACCAAAAAACAACCAAAAATATTCCGTCTCTTCACATATTGCGGTGTTAATTGTTAATATTTTAACAGAGTACTAAATGCAATATATGGATGTGAATTGACGACAGCAATAACTACATACATTTTTCCCGAAAACAAACATATGAACAATTTATAGCAACCTATGGAAATAACGAATTTTAACATTAAAGGCTCCAAAATAACAACGTATCAAGAAATTAAATGCACCTGAAAATACCAGATAGGCATGCTGTTTTGTGTAACCGATGATAAACTTATACCAACAATATAAAAACAGCAATATGCATGTGAAAAATAATAAATAAATAAAATAAAATCCAAATAGAGTCAAATGTAAATTTCAATGCTATATAGAAGAATATGTGCCATTGCATGTTATTTTTTGGCCTACTCCCCATTTTCATATTCCATGAACCCATGGTATAACAAGCACTAAGAAAAATACTAATTATTTTAAATTTTAAACTTTGTTATAGATTTGATCAGCAAGGGTGATGACTTTTTGGTAAATAGTATATTTTGAGGAATTAAGAACATTAAATGACAACTCATGATGGAATACATAAAAATTCTAACGACATCGATATTAGTAAGCATCATAAAGTACTTCAAGGTTAAATAATAGATCCAAGATTTAGAGATGTGGATTTCATCGAGTATATTGTATATAAGATTACAAGATTAGATAAACATCTTTATATATGAGAACAAAAGCTTAGTGATCCATCGTGATAACTGTGAAAAACTTAACCAAGGGGTGGGTTCTTATAATTCACATTTGACGTTATAACATAATAAACAGAATTATAGTAAGTCAGTCTTTCTTCCACTGATTCAGTCAACTTTTAAATTTAAAGGTTAATAAGCAGATAAAACACTTGAAAAAATGGCAGAAAAAGGAAAGTAGGTATTGTGTCACAAACCTCTTAGCCAAAAAGGTTATGGAAACTTCTTGGGCTCCATTGGACACGGCAGCTTGATAGCCCACCGGCTTAACAATCTGAGAAATGTTATACGCATCTTCAAAATTCGCAGACTTGTTCTTGTAGCCCCAATCGTTGCCCACAAAGGGATGGTTCTGAATTCCTTCAGGCGCAACTGCAATCGCATTGTCGCTGATAGCTCTGATTGTCGCATCTGGCATATCGTTCAATACATTGGTGGACGAGTCTTGCTTAAATCGCTTAACCGAGCCTGACTTTCTCCTTTTAGCTCCAGTACAGCGACCAGATTGAACTGATTGTGTCCCGTCTGCTTTTACAAACCCATTTGAAAGGCCCTCGCCTGGAATACGAGCCTCCTGAGATTTATTCACATTGGCCCCGTTAGTCATAGGCATTCCCCGAAGTTCACTAAGTTTTAGATCCAAGTCATTACGTTCACTTGTTCTCCTACACGCAGAGGAATCCGCTTTCACACCATTCTCGTGCACCACCTGGACAACTCCTTTCGCACCACCCGCACTAACATTATTGTTCACGTGATTCACACTCGGGTCATCACATGGAAAGGGCAACGGTTCCTCCATTATCCTGACCTTCACAGCTGGCACACTATACGTGGCAGCTGCAGGGGAACGCTGCTGCTGTTGCTGCTGTTTTTTCTTCGGTTGAGTGTGAGTAACACTATGCTTCCGCTTACGCCTCCGTGTGGATCTTTTCCCAGACCGCATACTTCATATAAAACAAAAGACTAAATCCAGTCAAGACCACAGCTTTCCCAAGAAACACTTTAGACACACACACACACAATCCAATCAACAACAATTCAACACAAGACGCTAAGAAAGGATAACCTCTCTTCAAACACATCTATAACATCAGAGCATGATAACAGATTTTCCACAGGCTCCCACGTGTTTGCAGTCTCCGGCCAACCTCGCCTTTGCAAAAACAGTAGATACCAATCAGAACACAAGCACTAATGTCTATAAACCATAGAAAACAAATCCTGGCAACCTCTAGCTAAACTACAATCTACAAAACCTCCATGACTAACATCACATTTTACATTTTCAATAACACATAAAAACACAAATGCATTGCTTACCATTTGATCAAGTACTGCACTTGGCCCTTTTGTTGTTCCAGAGATGTGAAAGACAGCAATCAAACAGAATGTCAGCAAAAAATAAGCATGAAATCAGATTTTTTTTTAAAATGAAAGTTTTGGGGAAAATGTCACACGAGAAATTTAATTTAACCAATTTGTTGTGATAGAGAGAAAGTACAAAAAAGATAAAAAGGATAAAACCTTTCGAACTCTCTTCTTCCTCACGGTCTCAATCTCGTAAAACCCTTCTGCAAGCTTAGGTCTTCCATTTTCTTCTCCCTCCACCGCATCGCCCTCCGCCTCCTCCTCGATCTGGAGGTCCTCGTACTGCTCGTCGTCCTCCGCCTCTTCCTCCGGCAGCTCGCCGTCGTCGTCCTCCGCCTCGCCGCCGTCAGCATCAGCTCCGACCATCTCGTCCTGCTGCTGCGGCTCCGCCGCCGCTTGAGCTCCCGTCGAAATGCCCGTGGGCTGTTCGGAGCTGCCCGCGCCGCCGCCGTCCCCGGCGATGGAGGCGACGATTTCGGAAGGCTGAGAAGATTCCGCGCCCAACAATTTCTTTTTCCCTCCCTTCATCCCCTCTCTCTCTCTAGAGTTTCTCTCTCCAAGATTTTCCCTTTCCCACTCTAGTCTTGTTGGGTAGGCTTGTTTTTGGACAGATAATTTTCAAGATTCTTTTTCTTTTCGTTGTATTTGAAATCAAAGATCGAAACTTTTTGTGTACTTGCTGTGTTTTGAAATCTGCTTTGCTCATCCAAATTCGATTTTTTTGTGTACTTTTTATTCGCGTCCTTCGAAAAATAGTTGTTGAAAAAACACACATAATTTTTGCGAACAATTATCGGGAAATTTTTCTTTAAAAAAATTATTTTTTTACAGGTAATTCATACATCTTTTTCATTTTACTATAGTACTCCGTACTACATAAATTACTGTACTATTTTTAGAATTTATTTTTAAAAAAAAAACATATTAATATGTAAATTAAAGAAAAGACTATTTGGATGAACAATTTTTTTTTAGGTTATTGACTTTTGCTCTATTTGGTATGATAGTTTTGTGAACTTATTATTCATAAGAACATCCTTAATAGTTAATAGTTATGGTTTTTTTTTTAGTTTTTAAGAAGCAAAGTAGAAGAGAGAATATGTGGAAAAAAAAGAAAGAGATAAAGAAAGATTCTAAAATAAAAAAAAAGTAACCAACGGTCAAAATTTTAGAGTGCCGCCAGCTAGCGGACTCTCTAAAACGTCACAACGTGCACATGTTTACATGCGCTTGTTGGGTTGAGCAACGCTTTTCACTCTTCTTTTTTCTTTAATCCCCAAAAATCGGTTGCAAGTGGACCCTTTGCTCAAAAGCCAACCTTTCCCATTTGTGAAAAACTATTGCTTAAGTTTTTAGAGTTGCAGAAATATCCCCTAAAATCCCTATTGGAGATGCTCTAATAATAATAATAATACTATTCGTCTTCTTTTTGAACAGTTATTGGCTACCATGGTAACTCTAACTTTGTCATGAGGATATCACATTTTACGATTAATTTTTTAATAATCTTGGCATTCATTTGGAAGAAAGCGATGAGTTATCGCTTCTTTCAAATATATAAAGAGGCAATGCATGTTGCATTCTTATAGTTTTGTATTTAATTTTTTTTTTTAAACAATAAACTTGTTTGTTCTTCCATATTCATAATAAGGCGATGTTGCATCACTTCCTCTGAGGTGAGCAACATTGCCTCTTTCCAAATGAAGGCAATGGAGATGAAGAGATAACAAGGTAGCAATGATAACAACGATAGATAATGTGATTGTTGCGTCATCTAATTTGAAGGAATTTATTATTTATAAAAGGTAGAATATGAAAATGTTTTTTTTTAAATATTATTAACAATTATTATATCAAACTAGTATTTATACGTGCGATTCACAAAATATATGCTCAATATTAGTACTCAATGTTAAAATCTTTTTAAAAATAATAGTATATACTTTTTAAATAATTCATATTTAAAAGTATATTTGATAATTTTAATAATAATTACGGTATGATTAATATTATTAATGTAAGAATTTTATATATGATAAATTACTATTTTTTTTTGAAAGCGATAAATTACTAAATATAATTATGGTAACATTTAATACAAATATAATGAAATCAAACTTAGTTCTCATAATATTATGCCTACATACATGTGTGTGATAATAATAATGGAAAAAATAATATAAATTATAATGTTATGGATACTTTTGTCAAAAAAATTCGTATAGTACAACGATTATAGTATAAATGTATAAAAATATTTAACTGAAAAAATAAACATAAATAAGGAATATAACATGGATTGAGACTTATTATATTTTATTATAGATAAGCAAATATATACATGTATAATGTTGCATCCAGACGAAACTTGACTGATACAAAATAATAAATATTATTTAATTACACAATTTTATTAATTTCTAATTAATTAAAACTTGTTGAAGTTCATATACCTTTTTTTGAAAACCAAAAACAACTCAACTTATATTAAATTATCAAAAAAAGAAATCAAAATACACGGAAAATCCTACCAAGACTCAATGACAGAAGAAGAACCAGTCGTCCGTACAAGCACATGAGCTACATGATTCGCTGACATTTTGACATGTCAAAGTTCATATACTAATTGTTATTACATGGTGTATTTGATTCTTACCCGAAACAACAAAAACAAAATAAAAAATTTCACCTTTCTTATTTGTTTATACCCATTTTCCATTTTCCCCTCGATTTTCAATGTTCTTGTATTTTTTACATATACAAGTTTACTCCTTTAGAGCAACCACATCAATTGAATTTTTGGGTGCTAAGACTATTCTTAACTCAACAATTTTCTATCACTTTATAAAATGAGTCCATTTTCTATCTTTTATTTTTTTTTTAAATGGTCCACTTTCATTTTATATTATATATAATAATAATAAAATAATAAAAAGAACTTTAAAAATTTTAAAAACAAAAAAACAAGTTTTATGGCAGCTTTTGCGGCCAAAAGACAGCAAAAATCGTCGGTTAAAGTATAAATGCTGCTGAATGACAGCCTTTTTTTGAAAACAAAATGACAGCCTTTATGTTGCTAAACACATAGGGTAATGGTTTTTTTTTAAGTGAAGAAATTCATGTGGCATGCCAAATTAGCTTGCAAGAGGGTATAATTTATACGTTGAGGACAGCTTAACAATAAGATAGGGTACCTCCGCCCTCCCCCAAAAAAAAAGTCAACTTTTTTATGTTCTTAACTAGGGTGACATATTATATTAGTTCACAATATTCATAAAATTTGTTAATGTGATTTTCTCTTATTTTCCAACGATTGATTATCTTAGTTGGACGGATCAGATTACTTTGCAAGTTCTCACGAAAAGCCTAATTCTCATGTAAACATAAGTCTATGTATGTGTTTGTTGTGCAAACGACTTTAAAAAATGGAAGCAAATGATGTGTGTGCGTGTGTGTTTTTTCATTCCAAGAAACGAAAGTGAAATTTTATAATCAAAGATGACTTTTTTTTTTTTTTTTTCATTTCTGATTTGAATCACTGACGGTAAGTATGTTACCGGATTATAATTTGTGTATAAGTGAAGTATGATAGTACAATGTGTAATTTCAATACAATAGAGTTTTGTGTGTTATAAATGTCCCCCTTCAATCTACAACATGCCACCACTTATACTCCAGACGCAACGACTCTTCTTCTATGAGTTGTAACGAACATCATAATGATGAGCCTTCAAGTGTAAGGTAGTGGAGCTATTGATAATAACTCTCCTCATCAATGTGTAGTCTTTGCATAGCGGGTGACCGTTTGTCTTCCTTCGAGTCCGGATCGGGTGTTGTTGCCCAATTACTCTGTCAATCACATCTCAATGCATATAACTAGTAAAACAAACATGGTAATTGAAGTTGAATATGCTAATGAGATTCAAAACCCAACAAAACGCCCCCATGGTGTTGCCCTTCCTCTTTGGCACCAAACAAAAAAGAAGTTTGTATATCCATGTAAAATTGAAATGCACTTAAATATAATGGGTATTTTAGTCTTCAAATTAGGATTTTAAAAAATCGAAATATCTTTATTTTTTTTTGTTTGAAGATAAAAAATCGAAATATCTTTATATTTAATGTCATTTCAGCAATTTTATTGATATAGGACAAAAAATAGTCATGACACAATAATAATATGACTAAATATGAATATTTTAGTAAGAAAAAGACTAAAAATATACTACCACATATAAATTTATGATAAAAATTGATTTAACTCGATTCAAAAATATTAATAATACGAAATATAAAAGAACTATAAAACCTTTAACTCTTACAAATAGAGTCAAGTATTGGTTAAAATAAAGTTATAATACTTAGTACAATTTTGAATTTGTGGCTAATATGCCCCATTTGAAATAGTTGTTGACACAATTCATTCTTCCAACCACTATTCTAGTTCAAATTATTACAAGAGGCATAAATGTTAAATTTCTGCCAATTCCTTACTTCTCCATCCCGGAATCTGTATTATGTCAAATTTTAGCAACTAAGAAGGTATTTTAATTAGTGTTCTTTCATTATATTTATGATTAGCGAATTTGTTAATTCACTCTTTTAATTAGGGCTGCATGTTCACAAGTTAATTCATCGACTTAGATATATTCAATTATGATTTACGAACTATTACATATAAATTATATTTATTCTGTACACATGCACATGTAATGATTTCGGATTTCCCACATAACCTGATCATTCATCAGACTAGGGAAGTATTTCTTGGCATTCAAGGTAGGAGTGAGTGTGAAGGTGCCCAAATCGATTGGGGTTAGGGTTTAGAGATTTACTTCCCTCTGAACAATCACGAGGTTCAACCATGGCTACGGCGTTGAGGTCAATAGCTCGCGGTCTCAGGAGCAAAAACAGTTTGTTCTCATCAATGTACACTCCGGTGTCTACTTTGCATTCTCATGCCACCAGTTTCGGTCAGTATCCATCAATTTGATTCTAATTTGTTCTTAATAATTACATCTAAACCTAAAACTTTACGCATTTCCTCCAATTCCACAATACCGATAAAGGAATCATCGTTGGTTCCTGCAATTATTCCTCCTGCGCGTGTATGAAGAGTGTTTACTTTGAAGGTTTTGAGGTTTCAGGGTTTAAGGAGGTGCCGGAAGAAGAAAAGAGCAAATTGGTTGGAAATGTATTTTCCAGTGTTGCTTCAAACTATGATCTCATGAATGATTTGATGAGCGGAGGACTACATAGGCTATGGAAGGACCAGTTAGGTCACCGATTTCTCATTCTCATGAATCATATTATGGAACTTTGAGTGTGCCGAGATTGATTTTTTAGGTCATTTCTTTCAGATTGATATCCAAATTGAATCCTTTTCCTGGAATGAAGCATCTTGATGTGGCTGGTGGGACAGGTGAGCATTTCTTGCACTGAGATATGCCATGTTCTTAGTTTGAAACTTTGGTAGGATGGAGCTTCATGATAAGGACACCAGGAATTAACAGTTTTAGCTTGGGGATTCTAGGTTGAAGAAGATTGCATTTTCCATTGCATGTTTTGAAACAGTAATTTTTTAGCTAATATCAACCTAAGTGTGAGGTTTTAACTTTGTTATCCTCAATCTTTGTGATGTGAGGTCTCCTTGAACATAGATGCATTAATACAACAAAATAATCTCCTCACGGATTATATGCTCGGAACCTTGTTTGTTGAAATTAAGGAAGTAGGCTAAATCACATAACAATAGTCTCAGCCTATTTGTACTTTCTGTGTTTGATGTCTTTTATACCTGAGTGAATCATTAGATACCTGTAAGTTCAATGTTTTATAAAAATGAACTTTTAATAACGATGCTCAATAGCTGACAACATTACTTCAACTGAAAATCAATGCTAAATTTTTAACTAAGTAGCTGGTATTAGGCTGAGATATTAGCATTATCTAGGTAGCAAAGTTCCAAAATGAGTAGTATATACCCTGCTGATGTGTCTGTAATTTCACAATCTTGATTTGAACAGTAAAAAAGATTGCGAGCCATGGTCTTATGGTCTATCATTGTTGGGATGATCAACACTTAATTAAAGCTCGAGATTTAAACTTCTGTAGTTTTACAGGGGATGTTGCATTCAGGATTCTGGAAACTATCAAAAGTGTAAAACGCAGAGCCTTACAAGATATCCTTGATGATAATGTGATTGAGGAAACCCAAATTTATGTATGTGACATCAATCCAAACATGTTAAATGTTGGTAAGAAGCGGGCTCAGGAAAGAGGTAAAGTATGTTCTTTGCTGGTGATTAAAGAGAATGCTCTTACTCTTTAAGTAATAAGCACATTTTTGTGATGTATATATCTTGTTTGATTAACCATGTCTCTTAAAGCGATAATTTTGTTTTAAACTTACAGGTTTTGGAGAGGACAAATCCCTCGTTTGGGTGGAGGGAGATGCAGAAGCCTTGAAATTTGAAAACAGTTCCATGGATGGTTACACAATTGCCTTTGGGATTAGGAATGTTACACATATAGAAAAGGTTCTTGCTGAAGCTTATAGGTAATACTGAAGCACTTCCAACAATAAAAAAGAGGAAATCCTTTTTTGGGCATGTGTTATGGAATTAGACCTGTTTTAAGGGTTTTGCACAACTTATTTACTGAATCTGGTGTTATCTGCGTTTACCTTTAGTTGTTCCAGTCAGAAGTTTTCTACCTAGTGCTCATAATGGTATTGTGATGACTCTGGTTTGTTTGTTAGGGTGCTCAAGCCGGGAGGAAGATTCCTTTGCCTTGAACTGAGCCATGTTGATGCCCCAATCTTTAAAGATCTGTAAGTATTTTGACTTAAACTACGTGGTAGTGCACTATTTGGTATCCCTTGCAATTATTATGAAGTGCCTTTTAAATGATTTACCTTTTTTGTATACTTTCTACCTTGGAATTGGTTTTCTTGCCACTTTTGTACTTTATGCAATACTTGATTCTTTTTAAATCTCCTTCAGGTATGATTTATATTCATTCTCAGTCATCCCAGCAGTCGGTGAGATGGTGACCAGTGATCGTGACTCTTATCAGTACTTGGTTGAGAGTATTCGCCGTTTCCCTCCACAGGTAGTCTCTGGACTTTTTATAGTAGGGGATTTTAGTGCTACTATAATGACAATTGTTATGTTCTGGTGGCATGCTGACAATGTCCAGCTGCTCACTGAAAGAAAATTTGAGAACTTTTTTAACTTACGAGTCCTTGCTTTCTGCTGCCTGCATGTAGAGACGCTTTCAATCTTTCACCGTTCCAGAATCATTCTGTATATAATTATGACATGTAATCACTCTCGACTACTGCCATGAGGCCATCACAAAATCATGCTGCTGTTGCGCATTAGAATGTTCATGATGACTTAAACATAATATTAGACGAGTCAGAAACTAGTTCTAACAGCATTTTCTAAAATCCATTTTCAGACTATGGTAGTAAGCTAATGATCTTTCCTCTTTTTTATTTATTTTTATTTTTTTGCAGGAGAAGTTCGCTGCAATGATTGCAGAAGCTGGGTTCCAAAATGTAGGATACGAGAATCTTGTAGGAGGAGTTGTTGCAATCCATTCTGGGTTCAAGTTTTGAAATAACTTTAGAGATCTTTCAAGTTATTGCTGGTTTTTTCAAAATCTCATACTAGAAGATTAGTCATAGAAGATCAAGTTTTAGGGTTCCAAGTTATGGTAGGTTTGTGATGATTACTCCAAGAAGTGCAACTCTACATTATGAAACTTGTGATGGGAAAAACATTCTCCAAAATTTGATTATTACATGAGTAAATAAGAGTGTAATACATTCATTCTTTTGCACATCAATCCTACTCCCACTTGTGACTCTATTCATTTTTTTTTTTGGGTGGTATGAAAAACCCACAATCACTATCTAAAATTGTAAGTATGTACTGAGTAAATCCTTGTGATCTTAGCCTGGCAAATGATTACAACAAAGTTTTATTTTTGATGGATTTTAAATATTTTACTCTCCTGAGAGTGATTCTAAGACACCATCCCTAGAGATAATGATTTATTAATTTTGTTGATTTGAACTGTTTAATATAAACAATTAAAATTGATTTATTTTATGAATTAAAAGTGCTTAACCCGTGAATAGTGACTATAAATTTTTCTTGTCACAAAATAGGAATGGAAGAATGGGTCATTTCTTCCTTTCTTGAATTTAAAGAAAGAGGCCGAAAGGAAAGAGCTTTCTTTGAATTATTACTATCTAGAAAATGGCTCTATCTATGATGTACTCAGTGGTGCCAAGGAGGGTTCTTTCCACTGTTTACACCGGCGAATTCACTATCCACTCTTTGGGAAAACTACCCTCACTAACAATTTCACCCCATCCGCGCCCGTGCTCTCGATGCTATTGCCGGAGTTCCGCCGCGACTGCTTCGCCGGCCGGCGTTTCATCTTCTGTAGCCGAGATAGAGAGGCAGGTTATCAGCAGCACCGAGCTCGTGGCCATGGAGTACGCCGAGCTCAATCTCACTGATAAGTTCTGCGAGGTAAAATAGTACTCGAAAAGAAAGGAACAGGAGAAAAAAGAGTTGCTCTTTGTTTCTACCCACTGCTTCTATGGTGTCTGGATGAACGAAGCTTATACGCATTCGCTGCATTTTGTGCTTTCTATGCTTTAGGTGTGATAGCTACTAACAGCAAGCTGAAATTAATCAATTTTCTTGAGTGTGTTTACATTTACATGCTGAATTTGGAAATTAACTCAATTTGTGATTGAATCTGAGATGAGATGAGATGGGATTTTCTCTCTTGCAAATTCTGAGGATATAGCTCTTTGCAGCAGAGGATAGTGCATCCTATACTGGTTTCATTCTTAGTTAATGAGGAAAAGAAACTATAGTAATTATCTGCTGCCTCCTAGACCTTTTTTTTTTTTGAGTGGCAATGAAACCATAGATACTAGCCGAGCTTGTGTAATGGTTAAATCCAGTCTTGTGATCCTAGCGACAAATGACCACTAGAAGGTAAACTAGACTATAGGTTAACGGGCTCAAACCAAGGAGGTCAGACCAATAAGCCTCTCCTGTTGGGAGTTGAACTTGTAATCTTATGGTTATCAAGTCAACAACAGCCTAACCAACTTGGTTGGGGTTGCCCTCGCTGCCCCTTAGACTTGAATACATAGCCCGTTGGCCCTGTAATTCCTTACATTAGCATTATGCTTCTTGTTGATGTTAAGTTGTTAGTGACATGATTTGGAAGGCTACTCTGCTGACTATCATGACATGATTTGGAAGATTACTCTGCTGACTAGCATAGTATCATGAGTTATTTGGCTAAATAGCGGGTTTATTGATAATATGTGGTGCTGCAGGAATTGGGGCGCCTCAGAATAAGGCAGCATGTTAATCCTCTGCGCTCTTCGCTCTTGGTAACCTCACTTTGCTTCTAATATTTTCTTTTTCTGTAAACATTTTGGTTTTGGAAAATTGCACATTTTCTGTGATTACTCTAATGCTATATAACTTCTTCACTCATTTTTTTTTCTTTCCCAAAATGCATTTTACTATAAGAAGGTTCCTGCAGAAGTGCCAAACTGGAATGAGGTATATAAGGACACATCGCTGCCACTGATGGTGGATATAGGAAGTGGTAAGGAGTATAATTTAGCCTGAATTCACTCTAAATGTTGTTAGAATCCAGCTGCTTCGATCTGTCTCAAGATACCACTGCTGTGCTCTAAGGATTATGTGGTCATCTGCATGCTAAAGTAGTTTTATAAATTAGTAAAATTATGGACCCTTTTTCGTGGGTACAATTGATGGGGGACAGAGATGTGGGATTCAAACCTAGGTTTACTGCCTGGAAAGGGTTGCAACTTATCACCCTAAACCCCGGATCTTGTTTATCGTTGCATATAATTATTTGTTCGACATACATGCATACATCTCCCCGATCATGATCACCCATCTCTAAGGATCGCCTATACCAAAGGAGAGACCTTTTTCTTCCTTAAAATGTCCCTTCTATCATTTCCGCTTCTTCCTCACCCAAACCTTTGTTTCCTACAGTGGCAATCATATTCCTGTTTATCTCCTTGTTGTTGAAAATCTTGTCGTACACATTCTTTTTTAGGGTCTATGGTCTAACCACGACTGTGTGCAGGTAGCGGCAGATTTCTTATGTACCTTGCTAAAAGAAATCCTGAATCCAAAAACTATCTGGGACTGGAAATTCGTCCGAAAGTAAGGGAAATACAACTTTCTCTTTTCACATATTTTTGGTTTAGTGGTTATTTTAATGAATTAAAAATCTGATATTTTAATGCCTGTCTTCTGCAGTTGGTTACACGTGCTATGTATTGGGTAAACGAGCTGGGTCTCAGAAATATGTAAGGATTTTAAAAGTTTATTTTCAGCTTGAGAAAATCTTATGCGTTCTAGTTAATTATATTTAATATGCAGACACTTTATGTCTGCAAATGCGACGATTTCCTTTGAGAGTATTGTATCTACATACCCTGGACCCTTGGTGCTAGTTTCTATCTTGGTAAGTGTACTGTTTTTGCCGAAAGAGTCTAGAGTAAAGGCTTGAAATACTATTGCTTAAAACTTAGTAGCTAGGTGCTCGTGTCTGCAGTGCCCTGACCCTCATTTCAAGAAAAAGCATCATAAGAGAAGAGTTGTGCAAAAGCCGTTGGTTCAATCCATAGTTGATCGTTTAGCACGAGGTGGACAGGTAAACTCTGAATTTTGGCTTCATAGTGTACATTGATTAGTGAAGAAACCACTTAGCGTAGTTATGGTCTTTTATCCATTAAACATCGTCTTTTGAGGGCTCATCCTTCTATTACAGCCACTTAAGGTAGTTTTGTTCCTTTACCCATTACACATTATCGTTTTAGGGCTAATCCTTCTATTACCTGATGGCGTTTAACTTTCATGCATACTTCGTTTCTATTAATTACAAGAAGATGGCTTCTCCTATTCCATTGTTCCTCAAGCTTCTATCTTTTTGTGATTAAATCATTTTTCTTTTTTCTGTTTGCACCTCGTAAATTTTCGTGGGCAGGTCTTCATACAATCTGACGTGCTTGAGGTGGCTCTCGACATGAGAGATTACTTTGACACTATGTCCAATGAGCTTATACACATCGACAACATAAACCCTAATGTTCTTTGTGACAGTAATGGATGGGTATTAAAGAACCCTATGGGGATAAGAACTGAAAGGGAGATTCATGCAGAGTTTGAAGGCTCCAGCATTTACAGAAGGGTATACGAAAAAGTTCAACGTTAATTTTGCAACGGGAGCATGTAGGGATCTCGGTTCTGCAGTATCGCAATCCTACACATACATGATTCTGGGAATCGCTTGGTTTCTCGTTTTGTGGCTGTTAGCACTCACACCACACTTGATGGATGGCACTGTAACTTCTGATGTGAGTGATTTTGGGGTAATTTTACTGTTTGCTTGGAGAGTGAAGAGCATGTAAAGTTTGATCCTTGTGTGAGTTAGAGAAAAGTTGCAGCTTGTTAGTTGTTGCATGTATCAATGGATGATTTTGCAATCCATGAATGAAGGTCAATTTTGCTGTCGAGATGGAAATTTTTTTACTTATTATGAGTTCTGATACAAAAATTCTATACATTCAGTTAACATATTACGTACCTACAGTTAACATGTAAACGAATTACATATAATTGCTGACACATAATATGATAGTTACATGTACATAAATTGTCAATTGCAGGTACATAAACTGTCAACTACAACTACATAATCTGAAGGTTATTTTTGGACTAAGGTCTAATGCAAAGTAGACCCTGATTCATGGTATAATTTGCCAGTAGACTTAGTTGTATCAAAGTACATGTAATATTCATATGTATATATTATAATAATGCAACTTCTTGTGCTATGCAATGCAATATAACTATTGTTTCCTTAAACCTTGTACACATAATAAAGCGGACTAGATTACACGCAGCAGCAACTAACGTGTAAAAATAGGTGGTCGTAAAACCAAGGCTAGCAGAATTCTAGAACTGCATGCATGCGGGTGGTTTCTGTGGGACGTTTTCAACCATCAACCTTCAACCACCATCTAAATAATCTCTGCTAGTAAAACTTTCTCTCTCATCTCTCTCTCTCCCTCTGCATATAAATATCTGCCATTGTTGATGGCATCTCTTCATCCCTGCCTTGATCTCCCTGCATCTTCGGTTCTAGATTACACTACCAAGGATTTTATCCTTTTATTAAACTAGGAATCTATCTAGGTATAGTAGGCAACATTTTTAATCATTTTTTGTTTACTCTAATTTTCTCTTCTGTTTTGTTTTTGGATTCAATTTTTTTTGAGTGATGAGAGCAACTCGCAGTCATTTTGAGAGTGTACCAGTCAACAAAAGAATAAATCAATTTAAGTTGTCCATAGCTGATTGGTCATCAAATCAAGAAAGCTAATGGGCTAAATCTGATCTGTAACTGTGTGATTACTAAGACAACAGCCTAACTGTGTGGTTACTAAGGCAACAGCCTGATCAACTTGGGTGGTGGTCTTATACTCAACCCTTTTTTGTTTTGAATATTGCCTAACAGATATTATTGTGGTGTTTTATTTGTTGCAGTTTAGGGTGTGTAATCGCCGGAGCTGAATAAATTAAAATGGGGATGGGAAGGCCAGAGTTCCAGGAAAGGGGGCTGCTTTCTAACATTGCCGGATTTGCCGCCGCCCATCACCTTCCGGGAGCCCACGGCGGAGCTCATCACCGTCCGCCGCCACTTGGATATCCTCATCATCCTCCTCCTCCTGCTGCAGGGGCATACCCACCTGCCGGCGGATATCCTCATCCTCCTCCTCCTTCACCTGGATACAGCCCGGAAGGGTATCCTCTTGCCGGCGCACACCCTCCCCCTCCCGCTGGCTACCCGCCGGCGGCATATCCTCCGCCGAGTGGTGCATTTCCCCAACAAGGCTATCCTCCTGCTGGCTATCCACCCCCATCATCTTCACATCAGGGTATAGTATATATGCATATATCTTGCCTAATCTTTTGAATTTATCACTATTGGAAAATTTCGGCCTGTATTGGTATTGGTCACCCACAACTACTACCAAAAATATGCACAAATTAAATCCGGACTTGTTTAGCCAAGGTGCCAATAATGCTGGTGCCTTTTGCACTAGGCCAGGTATAATATAATCATGCATTCTTTTAGGGTTATATGGTATTGTCTACTAGCTCGATCTTGTCCCTACATTACCTTGAACAACTCAAAAGTGTAAATGATTACATTTATGCGAAACCGAGTCATGTTAATCAACACAATCTTGTAACCCTAATTGCCTGTGCTTTTGCACTAGGCAAGGGTATAATCATGCATGCTTTTAGGGTTCTACCTGGTATTGCCCACTAGCTCTTGTCCCTATATTACCTGGAACAACAACTAACCTAAAAGTAGTGTACATGATTACATTTATACGAATTGAAACTCACTCATGTTAATCGACATAATAATCTAGCTAGAATATTATCTGTTATCGGTGCGCACATGATAATCATTGAGAAATTATTGTAGGTGCAGCAGGGCAGGGATCTAATAAGTTTGGAACAATGTTAGCTGGAGGTGCTGCAGCTGCGGCTGCTGCAATTGGAGCTCACCGTCTTGGACATGGTAGTCATCATCACCACCATATGCATGGTGGTTACTATGGGCATCATGGCAAATTCAAGCATGGAAAGTTCAAGCAAGGCAAATATGGAAAGCCCTTCAAGCGCTGGAAGTAGAGATAACCATGCATAATGCTCCTGGAGCTGAGATATATTGTTCTTTAATTTAGAGCATGACATACATAGCATTTATGCAACATATATGCTCCTAGCAGTACATACTGTATGTGTATGCTTTTTTCATTATGTGTCATGTACATACATGTGATTTCTCAGCTCACATTAATGCACATCAGCTAATTAGTTCCTTCAATTTTTACATATATAATATCTGAATTACAAGTGATATATATAAATCGCGTGTGACATATGAACTATTGTATGGTTACGTTTTTTATTGCAATTACATCGCGTGTGACAATGATAATTTTATGACCACTACTTTAGTATTTTAAGACAGAATTCTTAGCTAAAGAAACAATTTGGTGTTCAGTTTATTAGTAACATATTATAGAATGTTAATAAGAATTCATCTTTAAATATTACAATATTATTATGAGATTTGTGTAGTTATGTATTCCTTAGTAATATTGCCCATTTACAAACTGACATTTGTTTAATAATCCATGTTAAGTACTTAATTAGTTTGTTATTAAGAATGGAAGTGATAGTTAGTTGCATGGTAATTATTGCTGGAGTTCATATTCTTCCGTCATTGATAAACAATTTGTTCAATACTGTAATTAAGCTCGTTTCTTGCGAATATCTGTTTCCAATTGCCAATCAACAACAGGTAAATCTATAGGACATACACGAACACAACTTCACAAGCAATGCATTTATCAAATTCAAAATGGATTCGGCCTCGAAAGTGTTCTGGTGTGATCAATTTTTCATAGAGATATTGAATAGAGATTTTATGTAAAAAAAAGTAGGGAAAAAGGGACAATACACTTTAGTCTCTAATATTACATAATATTTTTTTTGGTTGAGCCATCTGGAGATGGAAATATTTTCACAAATTCCTCATGTCCTATATTTTTTGCCATCATCTTTTTTTTTTTTTTTTGGTTGAGCCATATGGTGATGAAAAAATTACCTTCATCTTTACAAATTCCTCATCTCCTTCATTTCTTGCCATAATCTTTTGAGTATGAAAGAAAATGTTAGTGAACTTCAATTAAAACTCGCGTAGTTGCTACTGGGCTAAGGGGTGAGATTCCCTTCACTACGGGTTGTTCTTACATGGTCGAGTTGCTCATCCATAACAGTTCCAATGACAAGGAGGTAATTCCTAATGAGATGAGAGCAACTTGACAGTTCCATGGCATACTCCTCTAATGACAAGGAGGGATTTTTTCGACATGGTCGAGATGCTTTAGATGCCCCAAGACATATCTTAATGCCTACATCTTGGATGTTAACATGCCATTTTGGCCTGGTTGCAAAACCATGTTTGGGTCCAAAGTCCCGCCCGCGATTTCCATTAAAAAGAAATGCCAAAACTCCGCGGCCCATATTTTTATATACTTTTCTCTTGTTCGTTTTGCAATTTTCGGAAATGGAAATGCAATTCATATATTTGTATTCGATTTATGTATTAGTTAAGAGTTTTGCATCATATGATGTATATCATAGTTTTGTAATTTTTGAAAATGAAAGTGTAATTCAAAAACATTTATATTAACACCCTGAATATTTTTTTTCAGACCCAACTCCTCATATTCGGAATGTTAATTGCACAAATATTTCTTGTTCTCAAAGTTAATAAAACATATTATTAAATAAATTATAATTATAACAACAACAACAATTATTGTAATAGGAATAAGAATTTAATAATAATAATAATAATAATAATCAACGAAAAAATGGTCTAAAAAATCGAATGGTGTGCGAGAAAGATTGAATTAAAAGATTATGGCAAGAAACGGATTTCCACTTTGCATCAATTTTATGTCCAACTAAGCATGCAATGATGTTCTAAATGTGTGTTGTGTTTATAGTGATACGCAATTCCAATTCGCGTTTGACATCACAGGAGATCTTCGGACTCCGACAAGGTAATCCGCATGTGGGACTACATTTCTCGTATTTTACGAGAAATGCAAGTCCCACATGCGTATGGAACCGACCTAACAAAATGCCTCAAGACGCATTTAATTTGAGACATGCGTCTGAAGTATAAAATACATCATACTCATGTCCCAAATGCGCCTGATGTTAATAGTTAAAAAAAAAATTCAAACCAATTTGGGACATGCCTTTCTGATGCCATACGGCCCATACCCATATCTCAAACAAAATTTCCCCCTTTTTTATCATCTTTTTAAAATATTTCAATGATTGCAAAAAGTATGCCATTTCAGTCATTTACCCGGTTTTCAACCATCAACCTTCAACAACCACCAAAATAATCTCTGGTAGTAAAGCTTTCTCTCTCATCTCTCTCTCTCCCTCTGCATATAAATATCTGCCATTGTCGATGGCATCTTTTCATCCTTGCCTTGATCTCCCTGCATCTTCGGTTCTAGATTACACTGCCAAGGATTTTATCCTTTTCTTAAACTAGGAATATAATCTATCTAGGTAATAGTACATGCATGAAAAGGCAAATTTTTGTTCACTTTTCTCTTCTATTTTGTTTTTGGATTGAATTTTTTTTTGTATAATACGAAAAACTCGCAATCACTTCGAGAAGTGCATGGGGTCTCTCGTTTTGTAATTTTAATTAGCAAAAAAAATCAATTTAAATTGTCCGATGTTGACAGATCTGATTCAAATTAAGAAGGCGTATAAGTCGAATGTGTAATCGTGTGATTACTAAGTTTACAACCTGATTACCTTGTCTGGGTTGCCTTACCTTCAACCCACCTTTTTTTTTTTTTTTTTGTTTTCTGCAAATATGATGTTTGTCTTGAATATTGCCTAACTGATAATTAAGGATTATTGTGGTGTTTTAATTTGTTGCAGTTTTGGGTGTGTAATCGCCGGAGCGGAATAAAAATGGGGATGGGAAAGCCAGAGTTCCAGGAAAGGGGGCTGCTTTCTAACATTGCCGGATTTGCCGCCGCCCATCACCTTCCGGGAGCCCACGGCGGAGCTCATCACCGTCCGCCGCCACTTGGATATCCTCATCATCCTCCTCCTGCTGCCGGGGCATACCCACCTGCCGGCGGATATCCTCATCCTCCTCCTCCTTCACCTGGATACACCCCGGAAGGCTATCCTCTTGCCGGCGCACACCCTCCCCCTCCGGCTGGCTACCCGCCGGCGGCGGCATATCCTCCTCCGAGTGGTGCATTTCCCCAACAAGGCTATCCTCCTGCTGGCTATCCACCCCCATCATCTTCACATCAGGGTATATATGCATATCTTGCCTAATTAATCTTTTCAATTTATCACTATTAGAAAATTTGGGTTGTATCTGGTATTGGTCACACATTTTTTTAATCCACAACTACTATACACGGATTAAATCTGATTCGATCTTGTAACCCTAACTGTGTCTATGCCTTTTACACTAGGCAAGGTATAATCATGCATTATTCTTTTAGGGTTATTAGTACCTGATATTGTTCGCTAGCTAGTTTGATCTTATCCCTACATTACCTGGAGCAACCCAAAAGTGTACATGCTTTAGGGTTGTAACTGGTATTACCCGCTAGCTCGATCTTGTCCTTATTACCTGGAACAACCCAAAAGGTACATGATTACATTTATCTGATTTGATCTTGTAACCCTAACTGCATTTGTCGATCTTTTGCACTTGGCAATTAGGGTTGTACTTGGTTATGCCCGCTAGCTCGATCTTGTTCCTACATTACCCGAAACAACTCAGAAGTGTACATGATTACATTTATGCGAATTGAAACACACTCATGTTAAATTGTTAATCAACACAATAATTAATCTAGAGTATCGATTTGTTATTGGTGGACACATGATTATTGAGAAATTATTGTAGGTGCAGGGCAAGGATCTAATAAGTTTGGAACAATGTTAGCTGGTGGTGCTGCAGCTGCGGCTGCTGCAATTGGAGCTCACCATCTTGCACATGGTAGTCATCATCACCACCATATGCATGGGCATGGTGGTTACTATGGGCACCATGGTAAATTCAAGCATGGAAAGTTCAAGCAAGGCAAGTATGGAAAGCCCTTCAAGCGCTGGAAGTAGAGATAACCATGCATATTTAATTTGCTCCTGGAGCTGAGATATATTGTTCTTTAGAGCATGACATACATAGCATTTATGCAACATATATGTTCCTAGTACATACTGTGTATATGCTTTTTTCATTATGTGTCATGTACACATGTGATTTCTCAGCTCACATTAATGCACATCAGCTAATTAGTTCCTTCAATTTTTACATATATAACATCTGAATTACAAGTGATATATAACACCTATTAAAACAAAATAACTATATCAAAACAGAACAACATACAACATAAAAATTTTATTCAATAACTTTAATTTGATCCCTACAATTCGATTATGTTTTACAATATCACATAAAAGTATTTCTACACGAAAATATTTGTGTAAGCCTTGTCAGCGCGGCCCATGTGGGCTGTCACGGCCTTGACTATCAACTACGGATTGGTTGAAATTGAAACCATGGGCTGTCACGACCTTGACTATCAACTACGGATTGGTTGAAATTGAAACTGTTTAGGTTGAATGCCATAGTGTTGATACCTAAAGCGTGAACCAGATACCTACTATAGGCTTCTAAGAAGAAGTGTAATGAATGAGAGTTGTTGAAACTAGCATATTGGAAGATCAATTGACCAAAATAACCATGAGCAGCTACGATATTATAAGTTTCTTCTTCTTGACCGAATCTATAACCTTCAAATTGACATTCCATGTGTATTTTTTTAATACTAAAAAAGTATTATAAACCCTTCCCTATAATATACACTTCAAATTGACATTCCATGTGTATTTTTTTAATACTAAAACAAATATTATAAACCCTTCCCTATAATATACACTTGCATCACAGCATTTGGTCTTGACACTTTGGTCTCTAAAATTACATAATATTTTTTTTGAGGCATATGGAGATCATTTTCACAAATTCCTCATTTCTTATATTTATTATCATCTTTTTTTTTTTCGTTGTGCCATATATGGAGATGGAAAGATTACCTTCATTTTTACAAATTCCTCATTTCCTTCATTTCTTGCCATCATCTTTTGAGTGTGAAAGAAAATTTTAATGGACTTCAATTAAACTCGCATAGTTGCTATTGGGCTAAGGGAATTGAAAGTCTGAGATTCCTTCACGCGCGGGTTGTTCTTACCTGGAAGTTGCTCCTCCATGACAGTTCCAATGACAAGGAGGGGTTATTCCTAATGAGATGGGATTTTTTCGACATGGCCGAGATGCTTTAGATGCCCCAAGACATATCTTAATGATCTTGGATGTTAACAGGCCAAAATGGCCTGGTTGCAAAACCATGTTTAGAGTCCCGCCCCACGATTTCCATTAAGGGTGTGTTTGGTAACCTGTAAAATGACTTCTGGAAAATGTTTTTCGAGTTTTCTGTGTTTGGCAATGTCTGGAAAATGTGGTTAACGGAAAATGTTTTCCGTTGACCAAGGAAAATCAGTTCATTTTTCCGGAAAATGACTTACGGAATTTTTTTCCGTAAGTCATTTTACGGAATCGCCAGAATAGCTGTTTCGCATGTTTTCAACCAAAACCAA
>CM008342.1:5803156-5819282 GCA_002525835.2 Ipomoea batatas | reverse complement strand
GAGTCCCGCCCCACGATTTCCATTAAAAGGAAACGCAAAACGTACTCCGCGGCCCATATTAAAAGGAAATGGAAATGCAATTCAAATATTTGTATTCGATTTATGTATTAGTTAAGAGTTTTGCATCAATATGATGTATATCGTAGTTTTTTCATTTCCGGAAATGTAAGTGTAATTCGAAAATATTTATATTGACACCCTGAGTAGTGTTTTTCTTTAGACCCGCTGGCCACTCCTCATATTCAGAATGTTAATTGCACAAATATTTCTTGTTCTCAAAGTCAATAAAACATATTATTAAATAAATTATAATTATAACAACAACAAAAATTGTAAAAATAAAAATAATAATAATAATAATAATAATAATAATAATAATAATAATAATTCAACGAAAAAATAGTTTTAAAAAATTGAATGATGTGCGAGAAAGGTTGAATTAAAAGATTATGGCAAGATAGATGTCCACTTTGTATCAATTTTACGTCCAACTAAGCATGCAATGATGTTCTAAATGTGCGTTCGAGCACTTGAACAAAACTAAGTACATTACAAAACCTAATAGAAGAAGTACAATTTAGATCATTTGTTATCTCATTTTCTATAAAAAGTAGAAGAGTTTCAAACTTCCAACCTCCCAAATGCCAAATACTTTAGACACATGTTTCTCCCTTTGTAGAACTTTTGAACTTATGCATAGAAAAATATTGTCATGAGACGCGAGTAGAAAATGCGTATCACTAAAAACGCAATTTCCATTTACGTATGACATCACCGAAGATCTTCGGACTTCGGCGAGGTAATCAGCATGTGGGACTTGAGTTCCTCGTATTATACGAGAAAGCGCAAATCCCATATGCGTATGGAACCGACCTAGCAAAATACCTCAGACACATTTGAGACATGCGGTTGAAGTATAAAATACATCATATGCATGTCCAAATGTGTCTGATATGATGTTGATAGTTCAAAAAAAAAAAAAAATCTCAAATGAGTTTGGGACATGCATTTTTAACGCCATACGCATGTCCCAAACACGTTTTTCTTCTTTTTTTTTTGTCATCTTTTTAAAACATTTATATTTTTATCAATGATTGCAAAAAATATGCCATTTCAGTTATTTACCCAGTTTTCAACCACATCAATCTTCAACCACCATCAAAATAATCTCTGGTAGTAAAACGTTCTCTCTCATCTCTCTCTCTCTCCATCTGCATATAAATATCTGCCATTGTCGATGGCATCTTTTCATCCCTGCCTTGATCTCCCTGCATCTTCGGTTCTAGATTACACTGCCAAGGATACAGTGGCGGAGCCACAATGGGGGCAGTGGGGGCAGCTGCCCCCACTCCCCCACCACATATAATGTATATATACTAATTATACCAATGTTTAACAAAAGGCTAGGCTGGCTTAGATGGTAAAACCTTAATGGTGAATCAAATGGGCAACAGTTTGAGTCCTATACACAGCACCTAGTTTAGCTTATCTATATATAGATGAGTGAAATTATATTTTTTAATATTAATAGTGTGAATTTTAATTGAATTTTTTATTTGTCACTTCTTCTCTTTTATATTTTATTTTTTCTTTTTAAATATTAATAGTGAGGTGAATGATTTATAATGTGTTTTTCATTCAAACTATTTTATCAAATTAATTATATTTTATATTTTGTTTTAAATATTTTTTTATCTTGATGTAGATTTTTCATAGTCAATAATATTTATGACTCGCTATATTAGTTTTTCATTTTTTTTTACTTCAAAATATCTCGTTAGTTTTAACTTTTTGCCGCCCCCACTGGAGAAAATTTCTGGCTCCGCAACATTTTATCCTTTTCTTAAACTAGGAATATAATCTATCTAGGTATAGTATATGCATGAACAGGCAACATTTTCAATCATTTTTTGTTCACTTTTCTCTTCTATTTTGTTTTCTGGATTCA
Organism: Ipomoea batatas; assembly: GCA_002525835.2. Classification (NCBI taxonomy): domain Eukaryota; kingdom Viridiplantae; phylum Streptophyta; class Magnoliopsida; order Solanales; family Convolvulaceae; genus Ipomoea; species Ipomoea batatas. The sequence continues at coordinate 5,817,334 of CM008342.1, read as the reverse complement.
ATCTTTTTTGTGTAATGAGAGAAGCTCGCAGTCATCTCGAATGTGTGTACTAAATCATTTAAATTGTCCAATGTTGATTGATTTGATTCAATCCAAGAAGGCAAATATGCTGAATGTATAATCCTGTGATTACTAAATCCACAACCTGATTACTTTTGGCTGGGTTGCCTTAATTGCATTCAACCCTTTTTTGTTTTCTGCAAATATGATGTTTAATGATTGCCTAACAGATAATTAAGGATTATTGTGGTGTTTTAATTTGTTGCAGTTTCGGGTGTGTAATCGCCGGAGCTGAATAAAAATGGGGATGGGAAGGCCAGAGTTCCAGGAAAGGGGGCTGCTTTCTAACATTGCCGGATTTGCCGCCGCCCATCACCTTCCGGGAGCCCACGGCGGAGCTCATCACCGTCCGCCGCCACTTGGATATCCTCATCATCCTCCTCCTCCTGCTGCAGGGGCATACCCACCTGCCGCCGGATATCCTCATCCTCCTCCTCCTTCACCTGGATACACCCCGGAAGGGTATCCTCTTGCCGGCGCACACCCTCCCCCTCCGGCTGGCTACCCGCCGGCTGCGGCATATCCTCCTCCGAGTGGTGCATTTCCCCAACAAGGCTATCCTCCTGCTGGCTATCCACCCCCATCATCTTCACATCAGGGTATATATGCATATCTTGCCTAATCTTTTGAATTTATCAGTATTATAAAAAAATTAGGGTTGTACGTATCTTTTTTCAATAGATAACCCACGACTGCTACTAAAAGTATGCACAGATTAAATCTGATTCGATCATTTGATCTTATTGATGGAAAACTTAGAACATAGCAAAGAGAGCTGCAAAAGTGTTTACTCCTTTACTCTGAATGTGTGTAGTGAATACAATGGAATGGAAAACTTGTCTAAAGTAAACAGAGTCAATGCTCTTATATACAAGGTTGGAGATGGCAGTTATAACTGCCAAAGGTAAGTAGGAAAAGTGTGGAAAATAACAAGAAAATCCTTCTTGGCTTCTAACTGCATTTCTGTAACTGCTGCTGCTTACTTCATCATCCTCCCGTAAGCTGGAGCGTGAAGGTCTTGAAGGCCCAGCTTAGCATGATACACATCAAACAATGGTTTAGACAATGCCTTAGTGAAGCCATCTGCAATCTGATTGTGAGAGTTGATTCCTAGGAGTTTGATCACCCCTTCCTGAACTTTCTGTCTGACCACATGGCAGTCAATCTCTATGTGTTTTGTTCTTTCATGGAACACATGGTTCTCTCCAATGGCAATTGCTGAAGTGTTGTCACAAAACAAAGCCACATGATTGTTTACTTCTACTTTGAGGTCTGTTAACAAATATATAAGCCACTGTATTTCACATGTTGTAGAGGCTAATGCCCTGTACTCTGCCTCTGAAGATGATCTAGATATAGTTGCTTGTTTCTTGGTCTTCCATGAGATCAAAGAATTCCCAAGATAGATGCAATAGCCAGTCACAGATTTTCTGCTTTCTGTACAAGTTGCCCAATCTGAATCAGAAAATCCTTGTAATTTAATGTGAGGATTTGAGGAATAGAACAAACCCTTTCCAGGAGAACCCTTGAGATATCTCAGCACCCTGTGAGCTGCAACTAAATGGTTATCTCTTGGCTTGTCAACAAATTGGCTTAACTGTTGGACAGCATATGTTATGTCAAGTCTAGTGTTGGTTAAGTATAGGAGCTTCCCAACCAATTTTCTAAAGATTTCAGGCTGTTCAAGTAGAACTCCTTCCAAGTTGTTGAGTCTTTGTCCTGGAACAGATGGGGTCTTTGCAGGTTTTGCTTCCAAGAACCCATTCTCTTGTAGGATCTCCAAGGCATATTTCCTCTGACAAATGTTAATGCCCTTGGGGGTCCTGAAGGCTTCAATTCCCAGAAAGTAGCTTAGATGACCAAGATCTTTTATTTTGAAAGACCTGTCTAGCATCTGTTTCAACTCTTTAATCTAATTAGGGTCTGTCCCTGCAACAAGAATGTCATCTACATAAATCAGCAAAGCAATAAAGGAACCTTCTGATTGTTTGGTGAACAAAGAAGGATCTGCTGAGGATTGTTGGAAGGCATTTTCCTGTAAGGCTTTGGTTAGCTTGGCATTCCATTGCCTACTTGCTTGTTTTAGGCCATACAATGATCTCATTAGCCTACAAACTTGATTAGGTTTGTCTGATTGAAAACTTGGAGGTAGTACCATATAGACTTCCTCATCTAGATCACCATGTAAGAAGGCATTATTGATGTCTAGCTGCTGAATTTCCCAGCCTTTTGCAACTGCCACTGCCAAGAAGGTTTTGATTGTTGTCATTCTAGCTACAGGAGAGAAAGTTTCAAGATAATCCACCCCTAATTGCTGTGTGTAGCCCTTGGCAACCAATCTGGCCTTGTACCTTTCTATGGTGCCATCTGCCTTGTGCTTGACCTTGTATACCCATTTGCAGCCAATGGGGATCTTGTCTGCTGGAAGGTCTGTCAGAGTCCAAGTGTTGTTGAGGACTAATGCCTCTATTTCAGCCTGCATAGCCTTTCTCCACTCCTCACTCTTGACAGCTTCTTTATAAGATTGAGGTTCATGTATGGAGGTTATAGAGGAAGCACAAAATTTATGGCTAGGAGATAGATGAGCATAGGATATGACCTTGTCAATAGGATGTGGTGATGTTCTGTTACCAGGACACTGTACTCTTGAAAGTTGACATAGATAGTCCTGGAGTTTGTGAGGAATAGTTCTTGTTCTTGTGGACCTTCTAGGCTGTGGCTGACTATCATTCTCATTCAATAAGTGGATTCCAGGTTGAGGATCAATGGAAACCTCTGGTGAATTGTCCATGGGCAGTGGCTGACCATTTGAGCTTGGACTTTGATGCTCATAAGGAGGATCTGGTGAGTGATTTTCATTCATGACTGTTTCACCATTATGAGGACTGTGCTGCTGCTCTTGTTGGCTAGCTTGCCCTCCCATAGATTCCCATGGATTAGCCTCTGACATGATAGATATGGGAACTAGTGGTAGAGAGGGATTGAAATCTTCTGATATGCCACTACTTTGACCAGGCCTTGGAGCTGGTTCTTTGAAAGGAAAAACCTGCTCATAGAAAATCACATCCCTAGATACAAAAGTGACTTTGTTAGCCAAATCATATAAAATATAGCCTTTCACAGCAGCTGGAAATCCCAAAAAAATGCTTTTTCTAGCCCTTGACTGCATCTTATTTCTGTGTTGTGGGGTGGTTGAAGCAAAGCACAAACATCCAAAGGATTTCAGTTGGTTATAATCCACATCTTTCCCAAATAATATCTGAAAAGGGCTGTCCCCATGGAGAGTCTCAGTAGGCAATCTGTTAATAAGAAAGGAAGCATGTAGGACACAGTGGCCCCAAAACTTATCTGATAAACCTGACTGAAATTTTAATGCCCTAGCCACATTCAAAATATGTTGATGCTTCCTCTCTGCCACCCCATCCTGTTGGGGTGTGTATGCACATGATCTTTGATGTATTATCCCCTTTTCATTAAAGAAAGAACTCAGCATGAACTCACCACCATTATCTGTTCTAACCACTTTGATTCTGACTGTAAATTGAGTCCAAACATAGTTATAAAAGTTCTGAAAAATAGACTTCACTTCTGACTTATGCTTCATTAAGTGCAACCAAGTAAACTTGCTATGCTCATCTACAATAGTCAGAAAATAGTGCTCTCCTTTCATAGATGTCACAGCAAATGGTCCCCACACATCCATATGAATTAAATCAAAGCTATTTTCTGTTTTAGTTGTGCTGCTAGGGAATTTAGGCCTTCTTTGTTTAGCATAATGACAGGTATCACACACAAGAGTGGAATATTTCTGAGGAAATGCAAACTTTATTCCTTTCAACAGTTGCATTTTGTTTACAGGGTAGTGACCTAGTCTATTATGCCATTGCTCTAAAGAGAGACTATTACAAGCTATATTTGAACCAGCACTGAGAGAACAATTCTTCTTCTTGACAGGAGGGTTGCTTATCAGGTACAGTCCACCCTTTTCATTAGCAAAACCATCCATTATCCCATGTTGCCCCTGAAGTGTACAGGAATCAGCCCTCATAATAATCTCATAACTGGACTGTCTTGCTAGCTTGCTAACAGATATGATGTTGAAAGTGAATGAAGGAATGAATAGAACACTTTTCAATACTATGTTCATGTGCAACTTGACCTCTCCTATGTGAGTTACTTTCACTGTATCTCCATTAGGCAATTTAACCAAAATCCCATGAACAATATGATATGTGTCAAAATAGTCCAAAGAGCATACAATATGATCTGTTGCTCCTGAATCTAAAATCCAAATATCAGAGGAATTTAGGACAGAATTGACATAAGAGTTAAAGATTTAACTGCCTTCATAGCTAGTGGTTGCTGCCATGGAATTGTCAAAATCAGGCCTAAGACCTGAGTTGGTAACTGTCACAGCTGCATTAGTGGAAACCTGATTCCTTTGGTTCTGATTCTGTAATAAGGAACATAGGTTTTGAAGTTGTTCAGCAGAAATTCCTATATCACCAATTTGATTGACAGAAGCATATGTGTTAGAGTTCTGCTGGAATCCTTGATTTTGTCTTCCTTTACCCTTATAACCAGGAACCCAACCAGGAGGATACCCATGCTTCTTGTAGCATTTCTCAATGGTATGACCTACCATTCCACAGAATGTGCACTTAGGTACATTCTTTCCTGAATTACTGTTAAACCTTTTGATGTTATATGGACCTGCTGCTGCTACAATAAACTGATCATCTGTGGAGGATTGTTGAGCATTCTTGTCTACTACATTGACCTGGGCTAGATCATTGCATTTGATATGGATGGAATTCTTGAGTTTCCTCTCCATTTTTAAGGTCATATTCAAGACCTTTTCCATGATTGGAATAGGTTCCATTACTAGAATACCAGATTTAATATTCTCATACTCTTCATTCAAACCCTCCAAAAACCTAATTATTTGATCCTCTTCTTTTTCCTTCTGGATCTTGCTCATAAGAGCACATGAGCATTTAGGCACACACTCACAGGCAGGAGTTGGCCTCATAGCTTTCAACTGCACCCATAGGGCATTGCTCTTAGTAAAGTACTCATTAATAGACAAGTTACCTTGTGAACACTTGTAGATTTCATTTTGTAGCTCAGCAATTCTGTGAGGATCAACCTGGCTGTATCTTTTCCTCAAAACATCCCAAATCTCTGCTGCAATTTCAATATACAGAACTCCTTCTGCAATCGTGGGGCTGAGTGATTTGAAGATCCAAGAACAGACGATATTATTGCATCTCTTCCATATCGCGTACTTAGAATCAGTTTCTGCAGGACTTTCGATGGATCCATCTACGAATCCAAATTTGTTCTTGACCTCCAACGCGATCCTCATCGACCTACTCCAGGATGCATAGTTGATTTCTGACAGAGGTGGTGACACGAGAATTAGGTTTGGATTCTCGGTGATGTGCAGGTACAATGGATCGTTAAACTCCTCAGGGCCTTGAAGTGGATTCGAATTCTGATTCGAATGTCCTCTGACTTGTTGCTCGGCTGAATATCCTTCGCCATCTTCCGCCATAACCGCTGCGGCATAGCTGCGATGGTGCTCTGATACCATGATGGAAAACTTAGAACATAGCAAAGAGAGCTGCAAAAGTGTTTACTCCTTTACTCTGAATGTGTGTAGTGAATACAATGGAATGGAAAACTTGTCTAAAGTAAACAGAGTCAATGCTCTTATATACAAGGTTGGAGATGGCAGTTATAACTGCCAAAGGTAAGTAGGAAAAGTGTGGAAAATAACAAGAAAATCCTTCTTGGCTTCTAACTGCATTTCTGTAACTGCTGCTGCTTACTTCATCACTTATAACCCTAATTGCATGTGTCTTTTACACTAGGCAAGGTATAATCATGCGTGCTTGTAGGGTTGCATCTGGTATCGCTCATTGGCTCGATCTTGTCCCTACAATACATGGAATAACCCAAAAGTGTACATGATTACATTTATCCGATTCAGTCTTGTAACCCTATTTGCTTGTGCCTTTTGCACTAGGCAAGGTATAATCATTATGCACGCTTTTAGGGTTGCACCTGGTATTGTCCTCTAGCTCGATCTTGTCTCTACATTACCTGGAATAACCCAAAAGTGTATATGATTATATTTATTCAGATTGAAGCTCGTCACTCATGTTAATCACAATCCAATAATTAATCTAGAATATCGATCTGTAATTGGTGGGCACATGATTATTGTGAAATTATTGTAGGTGCAGGGCAAGGATCTAATAAGTTTGGAACAATGTTAGCTGGAGGTGCTGCAGCTGCGGCTGCTGCAATTGGAGCTCACCGTCTTGGACATGGTAGTCATCATCACCACCATATGCATGGGCATGGTGGTTACTATGGGCACCATGGTAAATTCAAGCATGGAAAGTTCAAGCAAGGGAAGTACGGAAAGCCCTTCAAGCGTTGGAAGTAGAGATAACCATGCATGAATGCTCCTGGAGCTGATTTTTCTTTAGAGCATGATATACATAGTATTTATGCAACATATATGTTCCTAGTACTGTGTATATATGCTTTCTTCATTATGTGTCTATGTACACGTGTGATTTCTCAGCTCACATTAATGCACATCGGCTTACTCAAAATCTATCTTCAATTTTTACATATATAATATCTGAATTACAAGTGATATATATAACTTTGAGTGGCTAGGCTATAAGATCATCACTGTCCCATAGCCTTTGCTAACAAAGAATGTAACTTCTTGTAACATGAGACAATCCACCATTTTGAGGATTTGCAAAAATTAAGAAAACAACATATCAAAATTGATGTTTTCAGATAACCTAGGTTTCCTAGCCAGATTTGTTAGACTATATCTTGAACCCCCAACCAGTCTCATCCTAAGTTCTTCCACGGTGAACTTGCCCCGCATTCCTTATTGTACACTTCTGCGCACATTGTGATTCATCCCAAAAAATTGTTTTGCTAATTCCTCTTGAACTTGGAAGTGTAACATTTTGGGTGTTGATATCATAATCACTCTTTGGTTGGGCCTGCAATTTGTTATGGACCTATTCACATATTGATCTACCAAATCCTTGTTTGGGTATCTTTCTGGGCTTAGATTTCTCTAGTGAACTGATTTTTTTAAACCAAAAAAAAAAAAGAAAAAAAATCATTTAATAATGAGCCAAACACACACCAAATACAACCATATGGTAAAATATTCAATAATTAATTATATATATCAAATTATACATTCAAACAAAATAAATAGACTAAACACTCAAACTTGACACCTTGAGAGCTGGGTTTTGCCCACGTCTCTTTTTTTTTTTTTTTTTGAAAACCAAAACAATCAAACTTATATTAAATCATCAAAAAAATGCGAAATACACTCCGGAGGGAAAATATCCCAGAAACCAAGGACAGAAGAAGAATCTGTCGCCCGCGCAAGCGCATGAGCTACATGATTCGCTGACCTTCTGACATGGCGAACAACAACGTTCCCGATGTCAGCAGCAAGTTCACGACATTGCTTAATTAACAAACCAACATACGAATGATCCTGACTAATAGAATTAACAAACCAACATACGAATGATCCCCACGTCTCTTTAATTTGCTAACGTTATTGGTGTTGCGACACCCTGTTTTATCACTTTATGTAACTTTATTCTTCTTTTTTTTTTTCTATTTTATCACCACTAGAAATGTTTGATTTCTAGACCATTCTAAAAAATGGTCGAAAGAAGTGACTTTTTTCTTAATAATGATGGATTGCGGAGGATGAAAAAAATGGTATTTTCAACTTATTTTGGTGATCGGTATTTCTGACCATTTTTCGGCCAAAATTGATGATTTTCGACTTTAAGATGGTTAGAAATTTGAAGATTTTCAGAAGTGTATATAAATTTATTCTTTGTTCTTTGAGCGTTGTTTCCTGCATAAAAAACATGAATTATTCATAAAAAGTACTATCCCAAATTCTAGCCCCTAGAAAACTTGGAATTCATTGTTTAATGTGGTGGGTTTGAGCATTGATGATGCATTTATACCTACTAGCACAAAACAATGTGGTCATGTAGTTGAGCATACAAGTTGTTGACCTTCACTTTGATACATTAATTATAGAGAAAAGTGTCAAATTGGCCCCTTAAGTCGGATGGATAGTGCAATTAGGCCCCCTAACTGAAAAAAGCTCCATTCAAGTCCCCTAAACCGGCAAAAAAGTGCAATTGAGTCCTAAATGACTTGTTTATCAGGTCAAATTCAGTTAGGGGGGCAAATTGCACTATCCACCCAGCTTAGGGGGCTAATTTGACACTTTTTATTTTTTATTTTATTTTTCAAAACAAATATTTTTATTTATTTCAGTTCAAAAAAAATATTTTTATTTATTAAAAATATTATTTATTATAAATAAAAAAATTTAAAAAAAAAACAGTCACCGGCCGTTTAATAATCTGATCCTACTGTCAAATTAATTTGTAGAATTCGTCCCCAAGTGTTGGCCATACGCATTTTTTATTCCTAAGTTATAATTGATGTTGCACTTTTTGTGTCTTTATTAATAAAACATTAGGAACGAAATTTTAATTTTAGTATAACTCACGGACGAATATGTTGGCATTGCGTTTTTCGTTCTTTTGTGCTCACTTCTCCTTTAGAGACGAAAAATATAATTTTCTATTTTTTGTTTTTTTTTAAAAGTTATTCAAAATAATTTTCAAAACTTTTTTAATAATATAAAAACAATTATTTAAATAATGTTTTTGAAAAAAAAAGAAAAAAAAAGTTGGCATTCCCTTGGGATTGCCGACTTTTGTTTTTGTTTTTTTTGTTTTTTTTAAATAAAAATTATTAATATTATTTATAGAATACAAATTAATTTGACATTATGACCAAACGTGATACAAATTACAAAGTTTTGCACTTAATTTCAGTCCAAGGAGTAGTAACTTGATAAACAAGTCATTTAGGACTCAATTGCACTTTTTTGCCGGTTTAAGGGGCTTGAATGGAGCTTTTTTCAGTTAGGGGGCCTAATTGCACTATCCACCCCACTTAGGGGGCAATTTGACACTTTTCCCTTAATTATATTTTTGAAGTTGCTAGAATTGTATGTACGTGGTAGCTGCACCTATAACTTATTTAATTTCTTTATAGAAAAATTCTACACAACCACTTAAGACACATGTAAGGGAGAGTTTTTTTTTTGCCCGGCCCTCACCTGGGTGTCACCCTCTTGTGGGGTGGATGTACTAATCCTCAAGAGTTTCACCCTCTTGTGAGGTGTTCCTCAGGGCACTATGTACTGATTCTCTCACTTAAGGGACTGCTAAGTTATCATAATTTAACTCCTCCACAATTTCTGTAGGGCTAATGGCCTGGAGCAAGTAATTTTGACTTTTGCTTAATTAGGATGGAGAGAATTAGGAAAAAGGTACAAATAAGTCATCGAACTATTTGGGAATTAGCAATTAAGCTATCGAACTTGAATAAGCTCCAAATAAACCACTGAACTCGAAAAAACAAAGCAATTAAGCCATTAAATCGGAAAAAATAACAATTAACATTTTTAACAGGTCATTTGCCTATTTCGGCGACCATCGTCGCCGGTTGCATTTTCCGGCGATGGCGATCATTTCTGGTTGCCCTTGGGGAGGGCGACCACGCCAGAAAATGCGACCCGCGAAGATTCCTTCGTCTCCGGTGGCCTGAAAAGTCATCACCGGTTGTCGAAATAGACAAATGACCTGTTAAAAATGTTGATTGTTATTTTTTTTTTCTGGTTTGGTAGCTTAATTGCTTTATTTTTTCGAGTTCAGTGGCTTATTTGGAGCTTATTCGAGTTCGATGACTTAATTGCTAATTTCCAAATAGTTCGATAACTTATTTGTACCTTTTCCCATAGATTTATTATTGTTTTCAAATAAAATTTTGAAATTAGGTAGTGTCCAAGTTGGCAGTTTTTAGAAGTATATGTTAGTTGAATGGTGACAACATACATAATATTATTGGAGCCAAGAAAATAACATGTGAACATTCAACTAGGATCTGGTCTTCACAATAATGTAGCTGCAGCCTGCACAAATGCTGTGCCTGAGAACATGGGGAGGATTGCTCTCATTTTTTGTGAGGACCATTCTTCAAAATCAATTCAATATGATACTGTGTGCTGTTGTGTGTGTGTCTGTATGATTATACTAGTTTATGAATCAAAAGTGGTCAAATTAATAAACGATAGACTGCCCTAAAAGGGGTGATTGAGTATGTAGAACATAACCCTAATCTTCTTATGCGATAGGAAAAAAAAATTCTAAAAAACCTATGACCAATGTAAAATAGGAGTAATTATAGAATTGAATATGCATGTATATTGATCTACATATCTTCCCTTCACTAATAGAGTATATAGGGTAGTTGATGGGGCATAAAAAATAAAGTAGTTGTTGTAAGGGATTGCTTGGTTTAACTGCTGCTTTTGGCTGTATTATATCATATTCTATATTTCCACAAATGGAATAAAAACACTAAAACAGTAAAGGGTCCATGTACAACTTAATTAAGTGTGTGTCTCAAGTTCTCGTACAGACATCACTTTCTGCGTAGTTGTGCGATCACTCACCATTGAATACACATAAATATATGAAGTGTTTAAAAATGCATCATTAGGTGTGGTGCATTTGTGCATTTGTGCGATCATTCTCATGCATTTTCGAACACTGTGTGGTGTATTTATGCATACTAATTGTGCAATTTGCACTGATCGCACGAAAAGTCCTGTTCGTATTTGATCATATATATATATATAACTTATCTACCCCGGGCTCAATTCATTTCAACTAACTCAAAATTAAATAAGTTCATACATTTTGTTTTACTAGTAGCTGAAGCGTTTGAATCTTATCAAGGATTTAAAAAAAATAGATATATGAGTTTGGTCTTTTTATGGGGACTAGTGTACAAGCATTTGGAAGCTTGTAGCCTAGTTGATGCACATTCCGTATATAAATTACCTCATCCACTAGTTTTCAGGACATGAGCAATGGATCTTTAAATTTGGAATTCAAACTTATCTATTTAACTTATTTGCCTTTTTTTTTTTGCATTATTTAATTTAATATTATTAAATAAATTTTATATATTTAAGCGGTTTCAACATATTTATTGAATACAAAAATTAAAATTAAAATTATACAAAAATATTAAAGAAAATTAGTGAAGAAAATAAAAATTATTTCACCATCAAATAATAAATAGCACATGGAATAGGGAAATTAGTAGAAATCAAGTAGTACAACATATTAATTGTTTCACATGTATTTTATGTGATCAATATATTTTATATTATAATATAACATTTCCATTATGAATTAATTTGTTGATTAATGTGATAAAAAAAAGTGATAAGATTGTACGACTAATCTAGCTAATAATCTCCAGATCTTGTATAAGTGAAAAAGTAAAATTTTTATACCAAAATCTTTCAAATTAAACCTCTTTTATGGTAATGTAGAATTATTATTTATTACATATCATTCAAAATATTATTTTTACTTATTAAAATTTATTATAATAAATAATTATAGTTTTTCTAAGGTGATCGACACCGATGGCGAGTTGTACTTGACACAATTAATTAGTTGAAGTACGAAAACCTTGAAAGATTTAACGTAACTAACTAGAATAGCTTGTAAGTAATTATTTTGAGAAATCATATTCAACAACTAACAAATGAAGGTTTATTTCAAGAAATGTTGTGTCGAATACTTTTATATTATTAGAGAAATATGTGATACACAAAACATACTCTAATACCGAACCCAAAAAAATCATGTATTATGGGAAATGATACTAACACTAATTTTAAATATACCTATACAATTCTACCAAACATATATAAACCGAAGTTGTTAAAAAAACAAAAAAACAAAAAAAAAAACTGGTAAGTGAAGACAAGGGGCGGGGCCCCTTAGGCACCGCAACTCACATGCACATGAGCTGTCAAGCTTAGTATACATTTAATGGAGATTTTTGAATTGGGTCAAAACTCCAAATCTTCATTCTTTCACCCAATCAAATAACACCCTTTATCACATGTCTCGTCAACTTCAAATTAATACATTCACAATCTCATATCTTCCTTTTTTTTTACTAGAAAACAATTTACTTTTACAGCTACAAATAATATTTAGTTCGGGCGTTTCATCTTTCAACTAGTTAGTTAAACATTTAGCTTGGTAATCATAATGTCCATATTCACTCCTATGAAAATTGTCTATGGACCTCTTGATTTGAATCAGTCAATTATGCGTAACCTAAATTGGTTTATCTCATTGCCAGCTAAAGTACAGTCATAACATAAACTTCACCAACAAGCGAAAAGAAGAGCATCATCTGTTTAACCATGGAGAAATGCACCATCCTAATTATAAAGATGCATGCATTGCATTTTTTAAAAAAAATTCAACCATTAATAATCTTATGAACGGATAAGATTAATTCACATATTCTTAACTGGAAGCTTAGTTCTCCTGAAAATTCAGACCGTGTATATATATATATATCATAGGATATATTATTCGGTGCCATCGGTGGTGAGCTAGACCCATGTGTTTTCTTCTTTTATTGAAATTTATTTGTGTTCCCTAAATAATAATAATAATAATAATAATAATAATAATAATAATAATAATAATAATAATAATAATAATTTTATTATTTGAGCGTGGAAACCCACGATGAATTTTTGACTTTTTCGTATATGTTTGATTGGATAATGTTAGGAGGCAAACAGGCCGTAGAATTTGCAAAAAATTGGAAAATGGATAGCGATAGGAAGAGGTGATGATGACTTTAAGAAATACCTGAAATTAAGAATTTTGTATTGGTCAAGTTTTTCAACCCATAAATTCTCACTTTTTTTTTTATTGGGCATTATATTGAATTCCTCCTCAATCATCTTGCTTTTACATTTTATAAAGTTTAAAGGATCAATTACTTCTTCTTTTTTTTTAACTGATTAATCTCAAAACTAGTTAATTAAACAAACTAATTAAATGATAAGACAATAATAATGTAAATTAAATTACTGAGATTTAGAGTTACACTATGAAATAAGTGGTTAGGAGATGGGTGTATTGATTTAATATACAAGAAGTTATTGATCGGTCTAGCCGTCTAGACGTGGTCAAAGATGTCTAGCCAATAATGGATCCATATATGAGTGCATGCAACAGGTAGTATGGTGTAAAAGATGATCATAACATGCTAATAGGATCTTATTATTTACATTTGATTGTTCTACTAGTTTATGACTTTATGATGGCTCACGATAAGTGGATATGATTTATAGGTAGAAGCAAACAATTGGTTAGTGTGTGTAGCATCATGGTCAAGCGGCACACTAGACCCTATGGCCAACTACTTTGACAGCTAGACTGGTGTAAGTTGACCCATTCAAGCATATTTAGTGTGAGTGGTTCTCTTGGCCAAACCTTTTGGTTACGCGCACTTAGGAATGCTAGAACACTAATTTCTTGGGCTTGTTTCTCACTCGAATCTATTATTTAGATTATTGGGCTAGTCAGGCTCTATATCATCCCCTCTATTTGCTAATAAAACAAAACTAAATTTATGTAAGAAGTTGGCATACTTCAGATCGTATTTACTACTTATTAAAAAATTATAATTGTCTTTAAAGAAATAAAAAATTAAGTGAAAGAAAATAATAAATGCATTTAATGGTACATTTATAAAATTTGAAAATAAGAAATGAGGAATATAAAAATAGGGAAATAAAAATTGGGGAATTGAACAAATTTACAACCTTAATATCTCCAAGTGAAGTAGTCACATTGAATTGATCTTTTCCAAAATGAATGCTATAATTTAATATTCACATTTATAATTAAATTAATGAAAAGAATATTTAGTTAAGGTAATGATGTCACACTCACCACAAAGTCGTGTCTGCATACAATTCTCTAATCGAGAACAAAGTTGTATTGGATACAGCTGTATTCCAATTTCCCATTTTCTCCTTCCCCACCCACTCTACCCTCTACTTTTATACACCAAATAATATTAATAATAACAAAATTTAAAATTATTTTTTTGAGTAAA